>JAOEJI010122237.1:0-12157 GCA_025448255.1 Umimayanthus chanpuru | reverse complement strand
CAATCTATTTATGCCTATAGCAAAGCTAAAAAGTCCAAGGAACTTGACTTTGTGTCATCAGCGCTCTGTTTTTGCCTCCACTAACGTTGAAGTCCGGCTGCGTCCCTGAGGCGTAGCTGTTTATTTTCAAATTAAAAAGAAAGGATGTACCTACACTCACAAGGTTGTTTTAAAATACTACACAGTCTTTGCGGGGCTAAGGATTTTTGAGAGGTAGCCAGGCGGGCTCGTAACTGAAATAATTTTGAGAGACCTACAAAAAATCTGGAAGACTATTTTGATTTTCAATTCTAATAAATTATGGTTGTCAAGTTTAATTTCATAAAATATTAAAAAAGTTATGATACGAAAGGAAAACTGTCACTTTGGCTCGCCATTAAGCATAACAAGTTTTGCTGCGGTTGACCTCTCCAACAGTGTGCACTTTTTCGATCCCACAAATTTTGCCCCTAAAATCGAGATGCGCATTACACACTGCAACTTTTAGCCAGCGTAGCAGGCGCTCTTGGCTTTTTCCCTTGGCTTTTTTTCCGCCCGGGCATCGAGCAATAAAAGTCATCTCTTCGCGAAGCGGACAGATGGCTAGGCACGAGCAGACGAAGCCCGCGAGAACGAGGCACGAGCGAAGCCGGCGCGGACAAGTCACGTTCGCAGTCGGAAGCGACAAGGATACAAAAAAGCAAACTGGAGCGCCTGCTGTGCAGGCTACGCAACCTTTTGTTTTCTTACTAAATCATTTGCTTAACAACAAAAAAAATACAGAGTTGAACAACTCCTAATTTTATGAAACACGAGAATAGATCAAGACAAAAAGTTTGCCTAGTTTCTTACATCACTTCAGTCCATGTCCATTGGTCTCGAAGGTTTACTGTCGTAGTTTCTCAAATATTTCGATGACAAAGTAATTAACAACAAAAAAAATACAGAGTTGAACAACTCCTAATTTTATGAAACACGAGAATAGATCAAGACAAAAAGTTTGCCTAGTTTCTTACATCACTTCAGTCCATGTCCATTGGTCTCGAAGGTTTACTGTCGTAGTTTCTCAAATATTTCGATGACAAAGTAATTTACATAAAGAATTTTCCTTTATGCTTTGCAAAGGTTCGATCTTTCATCTACTCATTTATCTTCTGGGTATGTTTTGCACAAATGCAGAAATATTTGAATGAGAAAAGATCGTGTGAAAATATTCATCGCCATCTTTAATCTTGTCACGTGGCCAGCGAGTCTAGTTCATTCCAGGTCTCCTCACTCTTAAACGTTACAGGCGTCATGAAAATGGATTGCGTTCGATGCGATCATGCTGCAGTAAAACAGCAAACGAAAACAAACAAAAAACGTCATAAAAATAATGTACCGCCGAACAGAAGAACATTAAACAGACAAAAGGCTATATTATAGCCTGACTCGTGCCACGTAAATGTTTTAAAATACATGTAGACTGAAACAGGCACAGCGTATACTTTGATCTCACTTGTCCACTACCATTCGTTCATTATTTGGACGGTAAAGCTAACATGCCGGTAAAATGGCTGGAAACTATTTAATAAACTGTTTATATCATATTTATGTGGTATGCAATATCAAAATAAAAAAATAAAAGTTATTTACTTCAAGAAGAAAAAAAGAAGAAAAAGTTTGAAACGGCCCTACCGGGAATCGAACTCGGGGTAGCCGATTGTAGTCCGATGCATGTGAATTGATCTCGCGTAACGCATGCGATGGACAATCGTGACACGAAAGGAGTCTGACTTTGATTCAAACTATTATCAGATTGTGCAGTCAATTAATGTGAAGAGACAATTTTCTCCGTTCGTGGAAGTCTAAACGGTAGATTCCTGAGAGCGAAGTACTTGATCTTGATCTTGAAGACTCTCCGAAGTACTTTTCTTCACAAATAATCAAACTCTTTTACGTTTTCAAAGCAACCTTAACCATAAACAGTCGAACTCATGGTAGTTGATGGCATGTTATGATGTAAGTCTGGAGGCCTTTGCTACTGAGACACCCATGCAAATTGATATTACGTTACTACAATTCTGAGAATTAGTTTATCTAGACAATCGCGACGCGAAAAATAACAACAAAAAGAACGGAGCCGAAACCTCAACTCGTTGCTTACCGGCACGAGTAATAAGTGTGAGTTTTAGCTCCATTTTTCACCAGCCAGCCGGGCGAACGAACGGTGATTTTCAAGCAAATTCACTCGCCCGAGCGAAGACCTACTTTATCGAGCCAACGGGAAATGCGAGGAACCGTAGCTAGGGATAGGACTCTACGAGCGGGGCATCACGCGACTTCCTAAGCTTATCGCTCTAGTGGTATATGAAAACCTTTAAAAGAAGTATATTTTTTTGTTGGGTAAATAGTGATAAGGTGACCGCATTTGAGCCTGGCTGCGCTGATTGGCGTGAGAGCTTCACATTGACTGAATTCAAATCAAAACTGTGACCTAACGTGCCTCGTGGTAAAAAGCACCAGACTTCGGTGAAGTGTCTCTACTCTATTTCAATCCGTTCTGAAACATTTTCAAAAATGTCGGATCTCCCTCGCTCATTTTTGTTGACCTGTGTAAGACTTTGAACAGCTAAAGTTTTAAGACCAAAAGGCCAACTGAAGGTTTTAAGCTATCCTTGCTATTATCCATGTTATATGACATTTATAAGATGATATATTGGCATTTAATTAATACGGCCTTGGATCATCGTTGGCTAACGTGTAACACAACCTTAGCTTATCGTTAGTTGACATATAACACGGTCTTAGCCGATCGTTATGACACGTAACACGGCCTTCGCTCATCACGATATTTTATGACGCATAACACGGTCTTAACTCATCGTTATTTGAAATATAGCATGGCCTTAACCTCATTGTTACATGTAGCTTTTAACACGGTCTTAACCCATCGTTATATGGCACATTACACGGCCTAATTTATCGTTACATAACATCTAGCACGGCCTTAACTCATTGTTATTGGCATATAACGTAGCCTAAACTCATTGCGAACGAACGAAAGCATTTTGTCTTTTTTTTCGCTCTGGGTACAACCTTTAGCTGACCTTTGATAATTGTAGCAAACATGACAGATTTAACGGGCTGCGTGCTTGAAGGCAATTTACTCAGTAACCAATTTCGATACACAGACTTGTACATTTGGTAGTTGGATCAGCACCGTTCAAACCAGCAGATTGTGCCTGTCACGCTTTTCTGAATACTTTTGGATTGACAGCTTGCTCAAAACAAATTCAGAGCGACAAAATAAATGTAAAAGGATTGCGAAGCAACAGAAACATGGTTGTTTTTAAGTATAAAAGATACGCACCAGCTTAAGCTACGATACTAAAGTTACTTTTACATTGATTCGGAACTATAATAAAAGAACTGCTCTTTGGTCAAAAATTTTACCTGCAGTTACTGCTACGTTTTAGCCTGCGTGCGTAACGCCGAACATACTCGTGATTTCGATCCCTGCTGTTTTGCATTGATTTGGTAAAACGTTTCTGATTGGTTTCTTTGGTTAGTGTTCTTACACGCTTTGCTATTGGTTGAATGAATAATTAGATGACCGTGATGTGACGTGGCATGACCAAGAAGCAGCCAATCAGAAAGCATGTTCTAACTAACTATCCAATCACAAACGATTTACTATATCCAGAGAAAACAGCAGAGTTTCGTCGGTTTCAAACCGACAAGGTTTTGTTCTCCGTTGCGCAGACGTTAGACTGTCGGGGACCGTCTGCGACGCCTCGCCCCAGGCCCTTCTCTTTTTTAGCCCTACTCTCACACTGCATTCGTCAGGTGCTCCATAAACGAAAAAATAGACTGAGTGTGACTACCTAAACTATTCATTACAAAGATTATCCTTAATCAGTTGCACAGCCAAACTAGAGCCCTAATTGTTGCACTGAAATGAAAAACGCTTTTTTTTTCCAGGCATGTTTTAAACTTTTTACGAGATGGTGACTTTTTACCATCGAAGGACAACGTCTCCTTGCGGCACCAGCTGTTTGCTGAAGCAGTGTTCTACAATATAAACGAACTTATTGACGAGACTTCGCAGACATTTTGGTCACTGGTGAAGAGCTCGGAAATTTGCAAGGATCTTCCTCCTGAATTGCTTAGGACCTTGGTCTCGTGGATCACCGAGGAGCCCTGGAAACAAGAATGGAAGCTTGTGGACACGCTTCGTTGGGAAGGCGAGGAGGACGAGAAGACAGAAGTAGAAGTACATTCGAATGAGAAAGTTGCGTTCGTGAAAGACGCTCCTACGGCTTTTGTAATAAAGTCTGGCCTGTATGTGTTCGGTGCGTACGGAGAGAAATTCTCGCACTTGATTCATCGCCGAAAGTACAACGGTCGTTTGGAAAGCTTTGCTGATAGCACACGATTTCTCTCTGGTAAGAACTTTGCATTATTTATATTTGCGGCGTAATTGTAGTTAGGAATTCATGCAAGAGGGAGGGTAGGGAGAGTCTGTTTCGTTTTTCGACCTATGTCTGTTCGGGTATTTGTAAATTGTTTGAAAATTTCGTAAATATATCCCTCTTATAATTTGTCCTCGGATTTGTATTCAGTTTTTTGTAAGGCATAAGGTGCATTAAAAAACATTTCCATTTAAGCCAACAGTTTGTCTAATTATCATGTTAAACTGATTACAATTTTTTCAAATCTGATTGGCCTAATTGCTGCAAGCGAAGCAGTTGGAGAGTCGAGCAAGGGTAGAATGGGGGGGAATTAAAGTGATCGACGTATTAATGGGGGTGGGGTGGTAGTGTGGATCATGGATTATAGTGAGGAATAGGCAAAGGTATGATAAAATGGGTTTGTGGGTGGAGTAAGGGGACTAACAGGGTGAAATCAAGGGCCAGTAAGGGTTTGTTAGGGAGGAACAAGGGCGAAGGTAAGAGTAAGAAAGAACACATGTAAGGTAGAGTAGCGGTTTATGTAGTGATTAATTAATTATTGCGGATTGACAATTTAAGAGCAGTGACTTTGACTAGGATTTGACAAATATTTCTCTTATAGGACTCCTGTTCTGTCTCTCTCAGTCTCAGTTCGTCTGTGTGTTTGACTCATATAGACTTTTCAAACAATTATAATGTTTGCTGAAAAACAAGCAAATCAGTATGTGTGCAATTTCGCTATTGGTTTCTTCTTCTTCTTCTTCTTCTTCTTCTTCTTCTTCTTCTTCTTCTTCTTCTTCTTCTTCTTCCTCTTCTTCTTCTTCTTCTTTTCTTCTTCTTCTTCTTCTTCTGCTTCTTCTTCTTCATCTTCTTCTTCTTCTTCTTCTTCTTCTTCTTCTTCTTCTTCTTCTTCTTCATCATCTTCCTCTTCTTCTTCTTCTTCATATGTGTCTTCCGCACTTTTTTTTTCAAACTATTACACAGTAGTTCACTGTTAACGGTTGTCTCTCTGTGATTTCCAGCGCATTCAGCTTTGTCGCTAAAAAATTCAAGCATGCAGAAATATTATTCCAAAGAACGTTGAGACGAGAGGCTTTGTCAATGCAATTAACAGTGGAACTTTCCTCTGCAGAACTCAGAAAAGAGTGGTTATCAGAGCCACCCGACCTAGAGAGACGACGGGAGATCAAGGCAAAAGCGAGCAGACTGTTGGTGGCCGAGTTCCCTTATCCCGACTGGCCGGGTGTGCACACGGGCTTGTCGCTTGGAAGTAACACCACTGCCTCATTTTTGTTTTCACTCCGTAGTCCCCGGGGTACAAAGCCCCAGAGGATAGATGTAATAGCGGAGGATCCCCCTCAAAGTACAGCTTTTCTTCACGGTGTTGTAGGAGACCTTGAAATCTTCAACGGACATGGTCTTTCACGGCTTGGGTTCTTTTACAAATGCCCCGAGGGCTCCGAGGCGGAGGGTTTTTTTACTGACGGTGCGGAATTTCCTCTTGACAGAGTAGAAATATTCCAACTTCATTCTGTCATTTCATAGATGTTGCTAAGAAAGACAAAATTCGGGTAAAAATTGCGGCACTAATTTCCGGTGGCTACTTTAGGCAAAGGATTACGTTCGCGTTTTTGTAGGTTGGCTTGTGGCTCGCGTCACAAAGTTTGCACACTTTAGAGTTGTATACGCAATTAAGTTTGCACTCCACAAAGTTCGAGCTCTTAAGAATGTTTTCACGTCTTGAAATCACGCATCGAAAGCTGCTCGTTAAACGGATGCTGGCTTACCAGCCAAAAGTATTTACAGGATGCGTCGATAATTTGCACGGTATTGCTGTGATTCGGCATAATCACGTCCAGACATTTTCGCGCTTTCTCGGAATTTGCGCGCTCCAAAGTAGCGTGCTTAATTTATAGTGAGAACGTTAGCATGTTGAATAGCCAGGTTCCCCAGGCGTCCTTTTTTCTTTTTGAACGGGGTGGGGGAGGGGGGTTTAGTGGAATTGCCCCCACAAAAGGATTAAACTCGTGCCACAACAAACTAAACCAGTCGATATTGTTGTCTGGTGTAAAACAGTAATTCTCAACTGCTCATGTAATGAAATCACTTCGACAGCAGGCGTGCCAAGAGCCTCTCTGACAATCTCACATTAAACTGCTAATTTACATAAGTAAGTTAAAGATTAAAATATTCTGTTCTCGTACCCAGTCCCCGACAGGGGAAGGTGCCAGTCTTCACGCTCGCCCCGCCCTAGCCCGTTCACAAGCGCAAGATGGCGACCTGGCTAACTAGACCAACTAAAGTCATTCTATTTCGTCTGACAGTTTATCTGTGTAGCAATACACGCAAACTGGCGATTTGTCCATTCAGACGAACTGTCTGCTATACGTTTGTATGGACAGATGAACCACTTGTAAGATATGTACTTTATCTATATGGATATAATCCATCCGTGTTTATAAATGCGGGCATCCGAGACGACCTTGAAACAGACATGAAAAAATTGAATGTTACGTTATATGAAACATGCAATTTTACAAAAGTAGCAGAATGTGTCCATATACGAAGTACCTGTCCAAGTAGTTGCGGGCCTTTTTGAAATTACCGCCAAAGTTGCCTTTCGAGTCAATATATAGGCGGGAGGTGATTGTCTGTCCGAATTGGTGGACGAACAGTGCATCTTAGTAGTTGTCCCGTGCTCATACTAGACGAACTGACTAACAGACGGATAATTGGTCTTCAAGGATCATCCGTCTCCAGTATAGACACCGCCAACATGGGACCATTCGTTAGTTATGTCCAGGGTTGGAGATGAAGAGAAAGTCTTTTTCCTGCTCAAAAGTCTTTGACCCAACCTGTTTATAAACTCGCTCCCATTAAAAACTGGCCAAAAATATTTGCTACCCAATCAAGTTCTCTTCAGTCCCACCCCGGTTATAAATAATGACTGGTCCCTAAGACAAAACAACTCTGAGTGAGATGTCTTCCACAGCACAGTTATTGCATCATGGATGTCACATGCTGAAAAATTTTAAGGCACTCTGATTGGTTAGTTGTTTTAAAATGGTCTTCAGAACTCTGAGGCGTTCGGAGCAAGGTTTGCTCTTACGGAAAGTTAATTTAACCTAACAAGGGGAGGGGTGAGGATTTGGAATGGAACAATTGAAAATTTTCAGGGGCCCCAAAGGACTGTACTAAAAATTTCAAAGCCCTTCCCCCCCCCCCCCTCCACCAAAAAAAAGCATCCTGTATCAAATTGAGAGCCCACCTTTGCAGCCCCAACTTTTTTTCAAAGCCCCCCCCCTGATGCATCTAACAATTTTTGTAGCCCCTCGCCCCCTCAAAATCCTCACTCCCCCTTAGCCCTTGTAATATTGAATGAACTTTCCCTTGGTTAAAGGTTTATCATAAGCTCAGGCTATTGTCCGTTGATTTGTTTGTTATTTGATACACTTTCCCTAGCTTTAGTTTAAAACTACAAAAATTTGTATGAAATATAACTATGGCTGTAGCTAAAGGGGTGGGAAAGGGGAATTAGAAATTGTACCGTATAACAAAGGTAACTCAAACAGCAACAACGCTTTATTCTAATAGGGTGCGAAACAACAGATTTTAAAACCATACTCTCCCTTAATACGGTCCCATTACTGAAAACTGACGTTTCAGAATCGATGGTAAAACTAGTAGTTATACACCCACATAACTTTTTTGGAATAAACCCCTCTTGCCTCCTGCCAAAAAACGCGAAAGTATTTTGATGGCATCGGTAAGAAAACTACCAAACCCAAACCAATCATTTCTTGGTAGGCGTGGTTTATGTAAAGGAGCCGGCCCAGTATTCTTTTAAACTAACATTACGACTAATCGCACTGCTACGTGCCACTGAAGCTGTTTTCTTGGCTGCTTAGTTTGTTTTGGGTAGACGTCGATCGAACACGTCTGCAAACAGCTGGAACCTATGAAGATTCATGTACATTTCGTTGTTGGGTCAACCGCTGACCCAACATCGGAACGAACACATAAATTCTAAAGCCTGCGGGTGAAGCAAGCATGAGAGTTGTATGGATGGCCAGATTTGAATAAGGGTTTTGTTCAGCTCTCATGCACACCGTCAAACAAGAATGAGAGTCCATAAGAGTTGACAAGAGTTGCTCGACAAACGTGTGAAACTATCATCAACTTATGGAAATGGTGAACATGTTCAAAGTTGATGAGAGCGCTCGCGAGTGAATGAGCTAGAGTGGAAGGGAGTATAAACTTGAATGACTGCCGGCTTGAAAGAAGAACAGCAGCAAAGAATGTATTAGATGGTATTTAAAACTAACGGGAAGAGGGAGTTGGCACCGGCAGATTTTGGGACGGGGTGTGCCGCCGAAGCCATATTAAACCCTGACCACTTCAGACATAAAACATGGAGTATTCTACTACCCATTTTAAACTAAACTGAATAAATCGATTCTCTATTACTGAGCAAATCTCAAGGCAGTTAAAAGAGAACTGTATAGTTCACAGATTCTCGGGACAATATGGTCTTTAACAGACCACATTGTCCCGAAAACCATACAATTAAGGGTGACGACCCACCCACCCGCTCCCCTCCCACCTCCTTCATTTGCTAGTATAACTGTGTTAAATGCTAACTTTCAACGAGTACAAAGCGTGGCTACAAGACTACTTACTTTCATTAGAAGATATGACCACATTATGCCACTGGGTTCTGCGTTTACTACAGTGGCTCCATTTAATTAGAGTATACTCAAGATTGTTTGTGCTGACGTTTAAAGCACTACATGAAATGGCCCCAGACTCCATCAGAGTACTGTATTAGGCAGCACTCCAAACGAGTCTCTACGTGCGAGTTCAAGCAGAGTCGAGAGAGATACTTAGGAAACTTTAGGTATATTTTATGTCAATTTGATTTATTAGTGTTATTTTTTTTATCAATCCACATTATTTTAATAATATTTATAGTTGTTCTACGCTTTTGATCATTATAATGTTAAAAAGCGTATTAGAAATTATTAATCTATTATTATTGTTGTTGTTAAATAAATATAAAAAGTTCAAGTTCCAGTGCGCACATTTTCCTGTTGGCCTTGCCCCCTCGTGGAAACTTGCCTTGTCTTCCTACACTTGAAAAGGAACAATCTTAGTACTTCAGCTCTGAAACGACGGTTTACTAGTCCATAGACCAGCGGGTTCACTGCACTGCTCATGCTCCCACAATACATGTAAGCCATGTGGGCAGCACGTGTCATGCATGTGCCACAAAACGTGTCGAGAAACTCTAACACAATCACCGGTATCATGCAAGTTAGAAACCCAAGCACGACTGCCAGTAATGTATAGGTGATGTTTATTTCCTCGACACTAAGTCTTAAGGGAGCTTCTTTTCTCTTCTGTGCTGTCACTCCAACTGCAACTTTGTGTTTTTGTACAACATACAGCACTTTAGAGTAACAATATATGACCGCACACAACGGCAAAAACACAAATATTAGCAACGTAAAGGTTGAATGTACTGCATCCGCCGTTTTGCTTTGTGTAATGATATAGCACGTTGCTTTCTCTACCTTAAACCGGAACTTCGAGTAGCCAAGAGCGTATGGCACTGCGACATTTACGATGGCACAAACCCATCCACAGACAATCATAAAGATGGAAGACTTCACAGCAAACCAACGGCGATACAAATGGGGTTTTAGAACACAAAAGTAGCGATTTACCGCTGTGAGTCCAATCATGAGCTGGGTTCCGATCGCTAACACCAACACTGTGAAGCCCTGTAAGTCACAGAGGGACTCCCCAAATATCCATTCTCCTTTGAGAAGTACCGCAATTATGAAGGGCATGTCGACAACTGCCATGAGTATTCCCGCACAAGACAGCGTGACTATGTAGTAATTTGTCACGCGACGCTGGGTTTTTGCTCTGTAAATAACGACACACAGAAGAATATTACCGAGGAGCGACGTAACGAAAACGAGGCTCATTAAGATGGACTCCAGCGCTATTAGGTAGGGCTCGCGCCTAGGAAGGCGGAGTTCGTTACCAGTCCCATTCTGCGACAGTCCATCTCTCATTGTCATGCAGTCTACATAAACACACCGAGGATGTAATTCGGGTTTATTCACCTGAAAGAGAATGAACCAATTTTTTGGGTTTCACCTGTGATTTTCTAGGTTGTAGTAGGAATTTGGTTGGGATGTTAAAGAGGGTATTAGTTAGGCGGAGTTAGATAAGATGTTTAGGATGGAGCTGGATAAGATATTTAGGATGGAGTTAGTTAGGATTTTAGGACGGAGTTGCTTAGGACGGAGTTGGATAGGGTGTTAAGGATGGAGTTGGTTAGGATGGAATTGGATAGGATGTTAAGGATGGAATTAAATATGATAGAGTTGGATAAGATGAAGTTGGATAGGATGTTTAGAATGGAGTTGGTTTAATAGGATTTTTAGGAGGGAGTTGGCCGGTTAGGATGGAGTTGGATAGGATGTTTAGGATGGAGTTTGTTAGGATGTTTAGGAGGGAGTTGGTTAAAATGGAGTTGGATAGGATGTTTAGGATGGAGTTTGTTAGGATGTTTAGGAGGGAGTTGGTTAGGATGGAGTTGGATAGGATGTTTAGGATGGAGCTGGATAAGATATTTAGGATGGAGTTGGTTAGGATTTTAGGACGGAGTTGGTTAGGACGGAGTTGGATAGGGTGTTAAGGATGGAGTTGGTTTGGATGGAATTGCAGGATAGGATGTTAAGGATGGAATTAAATATGATAGAGTTGGATAAGATAAAGTTGGATAGGATGTTTAGAATGGAGTTTGTTAGGATGTTTAGGAGGGAGTTGGTTAGGATGGAGTTGGATAGGATGTTTAGGATGGACTTGGATAGGATTTATAGGATGGAGTTAGATAGGAGTGTTACAACCCCTGCTATGGGGAGTTTAGGTACCACTCCTCCGGTAGAAGGTCAGCTGAATTTTGCATATTAAACGCTGATACATTTACAAAACCACAGTTGTGATTTCTATAACACTATAAACCTCCTTAAAACTAGTACTCCTAACTCTTCTCCATCCCGCTATGACAACCAAAAAATCAACAAATACTTTCACAATAAAACTGACTTATAGCGAGCATCAGCTATAACACATTGCACTTATATGATCACTAACTACTTATTAATCGAGAGTGACGTCTGTACGGGAAATATCACACTGAGGATTTGTTTTATTGACCGAGCGATCAATGCGTCAAGGCCGAAGTTTGATTTTCTCGTTAAGACCGATTATTGGAGGTTAATTGGTATTTTATCATATGGCCTTTTTTTCTAAAAACGACAATGACACCATGTGGCATGTAGCATTGAGTGATATTTGTTTTGCATATTCATTCCAGAATATAGGCCTCTATGTACAATTGGAATAGAAATCGTCCTGCATACCAAACTGATCACTGATCAAGCGTGTAAACAGGGGGGGAGGTGCGAAGGGTACACCCCCATTCCCGACCCGAAAATGTCCACCTGGAAAGAACTAATTCGGTTGACATATTGTAAACTTATGAAAAAACAGACATGAACTGCTTTTGTTCTAATTTGTTACTAAAGATGAAGCGGTGGTGATTAACTTCCTATCTTTACTATAGTCTATATTCTCTTTCTTCACCACGAAAACGAGTGAAATGCATACCAAGGCAATCCAAGTTTTCTCAAATTCTCCCAGGCAAGCATGCCCTACCGACCCCCCCC
>JAOEJI010122236.1:0-19619 GCA_025448255.1 Umimayanthus chanpuru | reverse complement strand
CGGGCTTATACCCAGGTGGGCTTATACCCGGGTGGGCTAATACCCGGGTGGGCTTATCTCCGGGTGGGCTTACATCCGGGTGGGCTTATACCCGGGCGGGCTTATACCCAGGTGGGCTTATACCCGGGTGGGCTAATACCCGGATGGGCTTATATCCGGGTGGGCTTATACCCGGGTGGGTTTATATCCGGGTGGACTATACTTTAGGAGGAAAGCAATGTTTGAAATGAAGCAGATAAGGATCAGGAAAGTTTAAAGAACAAGGACTCCTCGCTCAATGAGCAAATTCCGTATTTGAGACAAACACAACTTTAGAGTTATCACAACATTAAACATATGAGGAAGTTAGCACTTGAAGCACTGTGGCGTGGATTCTGAAAGTAAGTCCACGTTATTGCATGATGAGAGCATTTTTCTCCATACCCCTCTGAAATTCCTGTGGATGAGAGCATTTTTCTCCAGACCCCTCTGAAATTCCTGTGGATGAGAGCATTCAGTTTTCTCCAGACCCCTCTGAGACTCCTGCGGATGAGAGTGTTTTCACCAGACCCCTCTGAATTTTTCCCGTCAATCGGGACCGATGTTACTATTCATCAATACCGAGACGAACGGTGGGTGGGCTTGTACCAGGTGGCCTATACTCCGGAATATTTTTTTCGTTAGCAAACAGATGGGCTTGTGCAAGGGTGGGTTTGTATCCGGAATTTTACGGTACGCCTAGAACTGTTTGCGAAGATTATATTTTTCGCAAAATTGATCAAGTTTGCGCGCCAAGTTTCCAAAACTTGGAAACCGTATACATAATGAAGTCAGTGGGTCTTCTTTCCGAAGTGAATTTTGGTCTTAGTAGTCAGGAAGATTGCAGCAAGTTTTTCTTTCCAACTAACTTAAAGTTACACAGTTGAGTTGAAATGTCGACGATGTGTCAAGTATTTTAAAAAGACGTACATGTACCTAGGAATAACATAGATGGGCAACATTTCCCAGAAATATCCCATATTTTACGAACCATGCTTGTAAACAATATACACCCAATACACTGTATGCTTGATAACGAAGCTCAAGAAGGGCAATGCAACCGCAATAATATGAATATATAACAAATATGAACAGATTGTTAAACTTAGAAGAACCATGCATGTTACGAATCAAAGTTAGTACAGCTAACACAAACATATGTTTACCCGGCCTGCTCCACCGATTTAGCATACTGAACTTTCGGTGCAACTGGTCACTTGAAATTTAATTAGGTAAATGTATGAGAAAGCAATAAAATCGTTTTTAAAATACAAGTTTCAATATGGCAGAGTTATTTCAAAGAAATAAAGTATTGGCTGTGTAATATACAGCATTGTTTGCCGTCTTGGTTGCGTAGAGAATCGTTAAGTGTGTTGTCTGTCATCGAATGGCCCACCTCACAGATGGACAATTCACTTTAATGCGCTCTAAATATATCTTGAACCTTTCAATCTATCGAGTTCCATTCAGAGTTGCAGTGAAATTACACTTTACTCACCAAGTATCACAGAATTACTTGTCTTCTTGTCCCAGGAGCCCCACTCACATATTTTAATGACGGGGGGGTTAGAGTGATTTTTTTGGGTCTGAAATTTTGGCCAAAGGTGATTTTTTTGGGTCTATGAAAGACGCCGGGATTTTTTAGGGTCGCGAAAAAAACGGAGGGATTTTTTTGGGTTGCGAAAAAAGAACTAAGGGATTTTTTTGGGTATGTTAAAAAAAGTAGTGATTTTTTTGGGTAGACAAATTCTGAAGTTGTGATTTTTTTGGGAATAAAATATGAACCTCTGTCGGACCTCCCCGTCATAAAAATTGGTGAGAGGGGCCCCTGGGCTTCTTGTGCGAAATCCTTTCATGCGAGACCGATTTCCAAGTCGTTATCAACGCGAGATGAACTGGAACCAAACTAACAATGCCTTGGTAAAAGATGCGTTACGAAAACAACTAATTGTCCGCCTTCATCGCCCTTCCCACCCACGGTACGTTACGTTGTCTCTGTCTCAACTATCTAATCACACATGTACAGTGGAGAGTGCATTTTTGGAATCGACGGCAGTCGAAATTGTTGCTTTTCTAGGTAATTGTATTCTTCTACAATGCAAAAAAGAACAATAACAATATATGGAAACAAAAGCTGAAACTAGTGACTGTGCTTTGAAGGACGTGGCGGACGATATTTAATTGCTTCTGTCATAGGGTGGTTTTCCTATCTCAATCTCTTTGAGATAGACACATCCTAACGTACCGTGAGCACGGGTGGGAAGGGAAACGGAGGCGGATATTTTGTAGTTTTTGTAAAACAAGTTTTACCAAGCTGTTGCTAGTATTAATGTACATGACAACCCAACGCATTGAAAAAAGTATTTGCAACCGAAATTTCTCCCTTTGTTATACCGCACTGAAAACACGAGTTTATGTTGGCCAACGTTTCACTCCGCAAATCATCCAGCTCCCAAGAGGTGGACATTGCCCATCAGCCATAGATAGCGAACCAATCAGATTGCTTGAAATACCAACGTCATCGGGTTTGTTAAAACCAATATCCCACGCATGCGAATTATATCACTTTTGCTACCCTGCAGGCCATATAAGGATGCTACAAAGTACTCTGATGTTGTGGGAAATCATTTTCATCATGGCAAATATTGTTGCTCTTTAAAACCGTTCATTCTAAACTTGTGGAATAAGATTGATAAAAGAATTACCTTCTAGTAAAGCTTTTAAACTGAAGGTCAAGTTAAATGGTTGTTAGAAAGATTTACAAACATGTCTACGTGAAATGGCAAACGGCAGGAATGATCTTGCGACAAAATCCAGGGGCGTAGCCTGGATTTTCCTTTGGGCGGGGGGTGGGGCAAGTGATTGTTTTTATAGAGAAATGTTCACTTCTAGTAGACAGATTGCGACGTACCAGTGAGTATTATATTGAGGTAGAACAGAAAAGGGGTGGGGGGCTACGCCCCTGAAATTGTCGCTGAAACTTCTTATTTTCAGTCCTTCATCAAAGAACACTAAGCAAGCGTCACTGCCATATATATTTTTTTCTATTTCTATTCCTGCCGTTTCACGAATACGTGGTCCTTAATCTCTCTAAAACACCCTTTATTTTCGTCATTCTATTCTTCAAACTCTCGAGAATTTTCTTTATCCACTTGAGATTTTGCCGTATGCAGCTTAAGCCGTTTAAATTTACGCTTTTTTGTGCCTGATGTATACTGAAAAGAACACCGACACGTCGATGCACTAGATATTTTTAATACGAACAACTGGGTTACAAAAATCTGGACACTTTAAGGCAATGCGGGGGTTCTACACTAACATGATAGCTAAATCTGTAATCAATAGCTATCGTGTAGCAATAAATCAGAAACCATGCACTAAAACCAAAAATGTGCATTCTTATCAACCAGGTAAAATTTATACCAACACACTCTTCAGTGTCCGTAATACTGCAGTCATCCAGTACCTTATTGCACTAGCTATTGGATATCACTAGCTTATAAAATATGATTTTCCTTCAAGAATTGACCAGTGGATGGCACTAACTCCCCTAAAGTCAGATCCTTGTAGATAGTTGCTCTTATTTGTCATGCTATATATGTAACAAATAAGAGCAACTATCTATCTACAAGGATATGCGAACGATGCGAATGGTGACATCAAGGAAAATGGGTAGAAAATTTTGAATGTAATTGTGAGGGACTTAGTAATATTTTGTGTTCTGGGGACGAGGTCACAGAGTATATTTGTGTTACCACCTCTATTCTGTTTTCTCAGATCCCGAGGTATTGGTTGCTTACAGAGTGACACATAATTACAATGGTGGGCATTGCAGCATCATCGATTCTTTAGATAAGGGGGAGCTTCGGGTTTAATTTTGGTGGTTGTTAGGGAATTTGGAGAGGATATTTAAAAGGAAAAAAAAGTTAATAGAACGCAAAAACACTTTCCGTAAGCGAGCAAGTGCCACTCCTCGGATAGCATACGAGCTGGCGTTCGTCCATTAAATATTAACTTAAAAAATAAATTTTAAACTTACCTAAAATTAATAAAAACTAAAACTTCCTTTAAAATTAACAATTTCCCCTACCCCCTACTTTTTCCCAAATTATCTTCAAAAATTTTCAAAATATTTGTGAATCTTCATTAACTACAGTACTGTGTTCCTATGATTTAAATTTGTATTATTCGCAATTTGAACGGAGATACGAGACATTATGACTAAATTGAGCCTGAAAATTCAACTTTACCCAAAGCTCCCCCTTAATGGAATGCAATTTTCACTTGGATATTCCACTTTAGCTGCAGTTCACTAGAAATGTTTTTCAGAATGGAGGATTTTCGCTTATTTGCCAACACTTCAGGTTTCTTAACATTTTATATGAGGACTTGCGGTTTTGAACATTGTGGGGAATTATGCGTATTAGAGATTCAAGCTATCATTATTATCATTATTGTTATTACTATTTTTAGTTGCAATCGTTGTTGTTGTTAAATCGTTGCTTATGACTGATTTGAAAACATCGAAATATTGACATTGTGACGCCCGCTCAGTTTTCGATTAAAATGACTGGAAAACTAGGATGGTTCTAACGAAAAGGCATGATTATGAGGTCTGACTCGGAAGGAGTCTCTTCTCACAGTCTATTTGGACCACTCTTGAAGTGTTTCATTTCATTTGAATACGACGGTTATTAATAGCGACAACAACTCGTTTGAGCCTTATAATCAGATGTTCCCTTCGTCCCTCTTAAACATATTTCCAATGAGATTTCTTTCGAGTCGAAAGAGGTTGTCTAATTTTCATTTGACCATCTCACGGTGAACCAATAAATTGTCATTCCAACTATGCAAATCCACAACAGCAACTAAAACAACGAATATCCCCCGGGTTTCATCTCTACATCTGTTTCACCTACCTTTTTTTCTCAACCAGTTTTCGAATTGCGTGGCTGAACTGTCAAAACCGAGCAACGAGAGTCACCATCAAGCTTACCACATGTTGTTTAAACATTGCCTTAATATTGAATGTGGGAGGCCTTTCGACTTTTTTTTTTTTTTTTGCAGATTTATAACTCTTATTTTGACTGTTGAAACTAATTATCGCCGAGGGATGCTAGGACTTAAAAGCAATCAATAAATGTAATAACACAAAGGCATCCCGAGCGCCCATGCATGCACTTTACTATTACAAACAAATGAACACGGCTTGCCAGTAGAGCTTGAATGCGGTAAAGTTATAGCAAACGCTCCCGATCGGACTTTTGTTAAGCAGTTTATTCACACTTTACGCATGCACCTGCAATCCAAGAGCATTTGCGGGGTATTTTTAAGACTTCACGAGTCTCTTCAGTCGACCTGTTTGCAAGGTTTCTTCACATCAAATAGCGTGGGTGGAGCCATTATAAAGGGGTAGTTCAAATTTATTCTAAACGAGATTCGTGTGTTCAAGACGTTTTTTAATCTAAGCAACACTTTCAAAAAAGGAAAACGAAGATCTGATTGTCTTGTTCGTGCTGTTGCTTTATTAGAAACAATGTAAATCTTTGGTAGATGTAGATCATACATGTGTCCGTCGGCTTTTATTGACTACACGAGCTTCTGTATTATTTTTCATAATATTTACAACCTAAGCTTTATATTTTGACTAATGGACTTTTCCGGTACTAATTAAAGCAACCAGCGACATGGTAGTTCTGATTTTCTATAGTTCTGATGCTCTAGCTAACACTTCGTACGTGACGGGATAAGAAATATGCCCGAGAGCAATGTACAATATTTTAAAATGCATGACAAATCAGATGTACAAAGGATCCAAGTACCACTCCCAAGCTATATCACTTATTTGGCTTGTCCGAAAATAGTCTATTGACACTAACGGGGTGTATTACCAACACTTTGATTTCTAAAGCATAAGGTTCAAACACCTTCACTTCAAAGTTAATGCCACCCCTTTTTGCCTTTGTATACTTCATCAAAGAACACAAGGATCGCTTGGTCGAAACGATTGTCATTTAACATTTTATGATTATTTTACCCTAACCGTATCACTTGCCGTAATTATATACAAAAGTAAATATATCTACTCTTTTCTTCATGCAACACTTATCTGTTATTTTTTCTGTTGCTGTGCTGTAGATTCTTTTTCAAGAGTTATGGATAAAATATCTGTACAATAAATAGTCCTATATTTTCTAAACCAATGAAGCCAGACCGAGTTGGGTTGTCGAAAACTTCTCAACGAGTCAAAAGTATTAGCACTGATAAGGAAACATTTTCCTTTAATCTTTATGCATGACCAAAATCGCCCTTGGCATCCATTTGCGAATCGGTGTTGTTTCTGCTCTTTAGAATCAACCTTTCAGTCTCTCAAGTTGATACCCAAACTAAACCACACACTACTTTCCCAGTGTCTTAAGTACTTCAGATAGAATGGAAAGCAATCTTCAACTTAAATGAGGACGAGCTTGTTTATTGTTGTTGTGGAAAATTAATAAAACGACCAAGCGCTAATGACTAAAAGGGCAACCTCTTACCACGTAAACACAATCACACTCTTCTAGAAGCAATAATTTCAGGAGCTGCGTACTGAAGGCTAGTTACTCTTTATATTGAATGTTCGAGACTGACAATAAACTGGAAACATCACGGGCCACATTTCAAGGATGTTTTACGTCTACATTCCCTAGATTAATCGTTTGTGGGAAGTAAAGGGTATATTAACACATTTCACCAACCTTCGTCCACAAATTATAGTGAAATGTCTTTGGAGATACGACTTAAATACGCTCTTAAAACACGTGCCAACACTGTTCCAAAACACCATCGATGTTAGTTCTTTATTGTCTTAAGAAACGATCTATACACAAATGAACAAAAACACATACCAAAAAGGGGTAGATTGCTAATTTTGACCAATTAGCTGGAGTTCTTGCGGAAACGGTTGTTCAAGTGTGACAAGAGCTATCTATTTTCAGAAATATAACCGTCAGGCATCATGTTTTCTGCTGCGTTTTGATTTTTTCTGTAATTTCTCTCACGCCCGGAAGATGTGGCGTCCAGAGGCTATAATATTTGCTCTATTTACTAAAAATATAAAACTAATGTTTATGGCAAGCCAAGTGTAGCAATATTCAATACGATAAATTCATTTAATCCAATCCTTACAATCATTCAATCCAACCCTTAAATTCATTTAATTCAAGATATGTATATGAATTCAATTCAATGCAATCCTTATATTCATTCCACCCAATCCTTAAATCCATTTAATTCAGTACATGTATATTCAATCCAATGCTTACACGTTCATTCAATCCAATACTCATATTCTTTCTATCCAATACTCATACTGTTTTAATCCAATACTCGCATATTTTCTATTCAATCCAATTCCAAAATTCATTCAATCTTCCTGGGGCGAGCGTTGCCAAAGCCTCATTTTCAATAAAGCTCATGTCTTGATCATTCGCCATTTTGTTTGTTTGTTGTGGCAAGATGGAGAAAGCAGACGCACTGGAAAAGTTCGATTAATTCCTTTTCCCTGCCGGCATGTTAACAATACCAATCTATCAAGGCCTTCAAAACAAACTCCTCTCTTTCAATTACAAGGTCTTCACTGCCAATAATCTCCCTGACCTGAGAGGAGTTCAAGTTGCGAAATTCCTCGGTCTCTCTCGACTGTTCCAGGTTGGAAGTTGGTGTATATCAGTCACAGTGCTTCACTCTTTCGATCATTACAGCTGTGTACATCAGCCAGTTTGAACACAACTAAACAGCTCTGTGGAGTTAACTTTTTTGTTTCTTTTTTGAGTTTAATTGTCTTGAAAATCATCTCTCTTCAGGGAGTCTGTTACTTTCTGCTATTTTCTCTTTTGAAAACTGTCAATTTCCAGCAATTTATACTTCAGGTACCTGCTAGCTCAAAATTGTGTGATAGGTCGACTGCCATTACCCAAGGTCATGTTGAACTAATCAAAAATTTGGGAATTTCTGTTTCCATTCTGCTCTGCTTTATGGAGAAGGTAGAATGGGAAGCTCTGGTCAGTAGACAGACTTGCTTGCAGGTAAAGAAGAAAATATTGGGAAGGAGGAGAATATGGGGTATTTTTTCTGCAAGGACAGAACAGAAGGCATACATTAAGCCTTAATGTCCAGGGTGTTCAACTTGACCCCCCTAAGGTTTTTCCCACTTTAGTTTTGAGTATTGGTCATAACACTTTCAGCAGCAGTAGCATAACTAAAAACACAAATTTTTATACTAATTTTACGAAACTATCACTCATAATTTATGCCTAATTAATTTTGAAAATTAGAGAAATTTTCCAACAGCAATTTTTTCCTTGAAAATATCTTTTAATGGCTATAAGTTAATTTGACTTGTGTTTTTTCAAACTCTTTTTTTTTGGCAGAATTTTTGAAAATTTTCTAAAATAAGAAAAAGACAAAAATCTAATATGGCAGCAGTTTCTTATGGTTCCAAGGTTTTTGCTATGGAAATTAGGTACCTTATGAGACTGCTAATTGTGTGTCAAAGGACAAGTCGTAATCTTTAAGCTAACTGGAAATTTATCGGGGTTTAAGGCTACAAATGACCCCTCCCCCCTTGGGCTTACTTGTTACACAAAATAATTTGGTCGTCGTAGAGTTAACATTTGTAGTTAGGCATTGCCAAATAAATAATACTAATTTATCCCCACCCTTTCCCCTTCAATTTTCTTCCACTTCCCCCCACCTCAGTAATGAGTCTGACTAGGTCAACTCATTTGGTACATTTGATGTTGAGAGTTCAAAGTTTCAGAAAGTAGGTTTTAACATAATATTCTTGATCAAGTCTTATATCTCTATTTTCCCTTGGCTTGTTTCCGATTGAAAGATAAACTACCAGTAGTGTCATTAAAATCGTTGAGAGAGAAATTGCTTTCTTTTTCACAGTTTTAAGTAAGTTTTTTTTCGGTCATTTTGATATAACTGGACCGTGATATATCACCATGTCCTAATGAATTATTCATTTCAAAAAGTGTAGTTACTGTAGAAAAATGGCCTTTCTCGTTTGTGTTTAATGTTGTTTTGAAATTAGGAGTGTTTTGATGTCTTTATAAAATAGCGTGCTCTTCAAATAACAGAAAAAACGAGCTACAAATGACAATGGCATATCTTGCATCTCTGATTGGTTGAGAGTCAAAAGAGCGTGTACAATATTGTCTTTCGAAAACAGCAATACCCCATACCTCAAGGCAGTGTTTTCTGGGTCGACCCTGGCCAAGCTTTCAGGCACCCTCCTCTTCTGCACTCTTATAATTGTACCCAGTGATTTCAAATAGCCTGTCAAGTAGGTTCATCCAGTTGTCAGACCTTGGCGACTCAAGTAATCTTCCATTATCTAATTCAGCTGATATCTATCCGATAGTGTACTAAACTGGCTCATTCCAGACAATCCGTATATTTGAACTCGATGATAAGTTGTCCTTCGAGATATACCAAATAAACGGGCTCTTTTCCTATCAAAACCCAGTTCCACGAAGATGTTCCGTTTCAACACTTGAGTTGTGTAGAATGGTGGTCTGCAGGGAGACATCGCCGTTCACAGATGGACGACGGTCTCGCAAACAAGGTTATGACATGTTCCTGCAAAGCGACTAATATGTCTGAATGGGATCTTGAAAGAGACTGCCATTCGAGCCGATGTTCGTCAGTTATGTCAACAAAAACTCGGAAAGATCGTTCTCGATGTCACTGTATTGCATCAGTGTTGCTCTCAGTTTCCATCTCTTACAAAGATTCGCCTCGAAATTGTGGCAGCAGCTTGCACCAAAAGATCTTTTTGTCACATTTGTTTTTCCCGCAACCAAGATGGCAGCAGAATCAGAGGGCTTTACTGAAAGCGAGGCGTTGGCCGCGCTAGCTCCAGGAAGATTGAATGACTTTGGAATTGGATTGAATAGAAAATATGTGAGTATTGGATTAAAACAGTATCAGCATTCGATAGAAAGAAAGTGAGTATTGAACTGAATGAACGTGTAAGCACTGAATTGAATTCATATACACGTATTGAATTGAATGAATTTAAGGATTGGATTGAATGAATACAAGGATTGGTTTGAATTGAATTGACTTCATATATATGTTTTGAATTGAATGATTATAAGGATTACATTGAATGAAAATAAGGCCGGATTAGATTGAATGAATTTACTGTATTGAATATTGCTACAATTGGCTTGCCATAGTTGTCCACTAGATTGCTAGCTGTAAACTTTCTGAACAAGCTCTCCAGATAGTCCGGTTCTAACAAGCGGGAGACCCACGCAACTGTCAAAGAAACGTTCAACTCATTTATCGAAGTGACAACACCTTGAGTGTACAAAACGTGCGATGTCTGTGTCACGAACTTTGAACATTTACAGTGCGTGCGTTAATTACGCGCGTGCTAAGTACTTGTACTTATGACATATATAATTATTCGGCGAGGGAGCGAACGAGGATTGGAACAAAAAACCTTATAATCTGATCAATCTTGGAAAACACGCGTAATAATTTTGACCAGCTATTAAGAACCTTGTGACATTTGGGGGCCCGTCCTGGCGCTGGTCAAATAGAGTCACTTGTGAAACTCGGGAAAGAGTTAAGATTAGACGGAAAGGAGTTATTGCAGTTCATCAAAGAACAAAAAGATAGATAGAGAGAATAAGGAGAGAGAAGCAAAAAAGTTAGAATTGGTAACTGACGAAAGAGAAAAGGAACGCGTACGGGCGGAGAGAGAGGCCCAAAGGCAGCATGACCTGCCGATTCGAGAGGTAGAATTGCGCTCGGCTACAGACAGGTTAGGGGCAATGAAACTTATTCAACCTAATGCAGTGGGGGTTGTAGCTAGGTTTCCTGAGTTGCCTAAGGTCATTGATGGGACAGACGATTTAGATAGCCATTTGCAACGTTTTGAGAGATTTGCGAGAAGTAACAAATGGAAGCAAGATGATTGCCCTGTTTTACTGAGTGCACTGCTGACTGGCAGGGCGTTGGATGTGTATTATAAATTATCAGAAACAGCCGCTACCGATTATGATCAGTTGAAAGAAGCTTTGCTTAAGAGATATAATTTGACAAAAATCGGATTCAGATTACGATTCCGAAGAGAAAAACCAGAAAGGAAAGCCCAGAACAATACATTACTAGGTTGCACCGTTATCTTAGTAGATGGATCGAATTGTCAAATACAGAAAGTACCTTCGACAGTGTTTGTGAACTTATTTTGAGGGAACAGTATATTAACTCGTGTTTAGAAGATCTTGCTGTTTTCTTGCGAGAGAGGCACCTGCGAGTCTCGCTGAACTCACAAAGATTGCGGAACAACATCCGTAGGCGCATAACACACAGCTTGTAACATCCATGAAAGGCAGTCATATAGAAAAAAAGGAAAAGCCGGAAAATAAGAAGCGAGAGGCTAAAGATAAATTGCAATGTTTTAATTATAAAAGTTTTGGTCACAAAGCAGCAGACTGCAATTTGAAAGGGGGAGCAAGATTAAAACCCGATCGATTACGTTTCTTATGCAACCGCCCTGGGCATTTAGCCCGAGATTGTAAACGAGGGTCTCCACCTACTAAGAATACTCTGTATCATACGGTGGGTGCAGCGTATAGTGTAGTAAACAGGATGAAGATATAGATGTAGGGTCTTGCATTGAGGATAATAAACTTTTTTTGAAGAATGGAAAGAAACTCCTTATCATTAAAAGTGGAAGATCTTTAATGGGTACTATAGATGAGAAAATGCCAGTCGTGAAAAGATGGATCGGTGATACTGTAGTAGAGACGCTAGAGATACCGGATGTAGCGGGATAGTAGTGAAGAATATGCAAAGACCACTATACACGAAAAAACCACTACATACTTTTGGTTGATAAAACCATCCGAGAAGTACCATTGGTAAAAATCAACATTAATATCCCGTATTTGAAAGGAGAAATAGAGAACCAATGTCCCCCATATGCCATCTATGACTTAATCATCGGGAATGTAGAGAAGGCTAGGGATCCTGGGAACCCAAATCCTGAGTGGGGAAAGGATGGAGCAGTGGCTACTAGATCTCAGACAAAGAAAGCCATAAAACCCATGAAGCCTCTAAAGATTTTAAATAAAGGAACTGATACCGCAATCAAGAAGCAAAACCTAGTGAAACTTCAGCAGGCAGACAACTCCTCAAAAAAATTCGAAAGTATGACTGAAGTGAAGCGGAAAGGGGAACAAGAGGTTGCCTTTGAGCAGAAAAGGCAAATACTTTATTGTTTTAAAAATAAGAACCCCGCCGTTAATAAAAAATAAATAAAATGGTGCGACAAGTCCTTGTGCCAGAAGTCCTCTGTCAAAGAGCTATTGAGCTTGCACACTGTTCCGCCATGATTGGTTACTTAGGAATCAAGAAGACGCTAGAGATGATCATGTATAATTTTTACTGGCCTAGGATCCATGGGGATGTTATCCGATTTTGTCGATCTTGTGACATTTGGCAAAAGACGATTTCTAAAGGGAAAGTTACGAGAGTGCCGTTAGAGATGATGTCATTGGTTAATACGCCTTTCAAATGGATTGCTGTTAATTTAGTCGGACCTATCCTCCTAGCGAACCCCTAGCGAAATGGAACATCGATATATTTTAACCCTGGTAGACTACGCTACAAGATATCCTGATGCCGTACCACTCAAGTCCATTAGTACAGAGGAAGTCGCGGAAGGTTTAAGTAACATGTACAGTAGATTAGGAGTGCCGGAGGAAGTCCGAAGTGACTTAGGAACGCAGTTTGTCTCAGAATACATGAGGGAAGTATCTAGTCTGTTGCGTATAAAACAACTGACAACAACCCCAAATAATCCTATGTGTAATAGGCTGACAGAGCAATTTAATGGAACATTGAAGAGAATGCTGAAGAAAATGTACTTTGAACAACCACAACAACGGCATCGATATATAAATCCTCTTCTATTTGCTTATCGCGAAGCCCCGCAGGAATCAACAGGTTTTTCACTTTTCGAGCTGAAGTATGGTCGTAGCGTGCGTGGACCCATGTGCATTCTAAAGGAGCTATGGACAAAAGAACCAGAAGAATTGGACATAAAGACAAGTTACGAATATGTATTTGATCTTGGTGAGAGATTAGAAGAAACACTCAAATTTGCCCAAGAAGAACTGCGACGGTCCCAAAAAAGATATCAGCAGTATTAGGATAGGAAAGCAAAGGATAGGAAATTCTTGATTAAAGACAAAGTCCTTATCTTTTTACCCACGGATAACAATAAACTGCTGGTGCAATGGGAATGACCTTTTAAGGTAGAGAAGATTGCCGGACTTAATGATTACGGCATCGAGGTGGGAAATAAAGTAAAAACCCTTCATGCAAATATGCTTAAGAAATATGTCGAAAGGGGGTCCAAAGCAAAAGGAAAGGAAAATGATTTCGATGGAGTGGTGGGATCTGTACTATCCGTTGCTGCAACATCAGTTATTGAATGCAGTGAAAACGGCGCAGACGGAGCTATTGATAACGATAATTTGTTAGAACTTGGAATGACACAACCGAAGGAAACAATGGCAGATATCACATTTGGTTCGCAGTTGAAAACGGAACAGAAGACACAGTTGTAAAAGTTTTTTTTTTCAATTTTTTTGTAAAATTGGCATGTTCAAACACATATTTACCAACTTTACCAGGAAATACCAATATAATTGAACATGAACTGGAACTTACATGTAAGGAGCCTTTGCGTTCTATAACGTATTGAAACTGTACAGACCAATATGATGTTGCTGAAATAAAAGGCAAATCAGTAACTGATCATCAGTAGGGAACCTAAAACGTGTGCAATTCTACAATTGGTTTCGGCTCCATTAAATCCTAGACCAATTGCAAACCATTTTAGGAGGAGCCACCCACTATGTGAGCACAGTTACTGAACAAACGTTAGTATAGGCAAGGAAAATAAAATTGTAACCGTTAATAGAAAGTTTACGTACAACCTCAGAATATAACACAATGATATAAGCATGCGCGAACAACAAAATAAGAAAATGCGCGCGCAACAAATAATACAGCAAACACCGGTAGCGAAATGTAATATGTAATACTGTATAGTGTGAGAGAGTCTTTGAAGAAAGACATTGATGCGATGCTGGATATGGGTGTCATTAGAAAATGTAAGTCCCCCTGCGCCACTCCTGTAGTGATCGTAGGTAAGAAGGATAGAGTGTGTGTTGATTTTCGGAAATTGAATCGTTTGACTCAACGCCAATGACAATGAAAATAGCCAAACAAGAAATACTTCAAAATACAAAACTAGACCTGACAAAAGGGTATTGGCAGATTCCCATGGCGGCTAAAGATGTACCTAAAACATCCTTTGTGACACCTGATAACAACAACAACATTTATTTGACCCAATAGAATTTTTACAAAAAGTTATTACAAAGTATTTACAAAGGAAGAAATTCAATAATTGTTAAACAAAAACTATTAACTAAAAATCATTTGGGTCAGGTTAAGCCTAGAGAAACCATAAGGGGCTTTTCAAGCTAGGCTACCTAACCTATTTAAGAGTTGAATTGAAAATAAATGAAATTGGGTCGGATCACACCACTCAGTACACTCACACAAACATACACACATGCGTACATGTACTTATACAATCAAAATATACAGCAAAAAAAGTAGTAGATAGCAAAAGTCAAGAAAGGAAAACGAGAGAGTAGATGAGCAAGTTTGTGAGCTACATGTATGTCAAGTAAATATTTAATACTTGTCAACAATGAGTTCTTTTATTTTGCACTTAAAGACTGAAAGGCTTGAGGACTTCAGTGAGATATCAAGATGTCAAGAGAGTTCCACATTACTGGTCCTTGCTTGATATCTAATGTTGAACCCCTGTTGGGACTTTTTTTTAAAGAATTGAGTTTTTAAAGAATTGAATTCCGGAATAACATTGGTGAGGGGCTTACAAAAACTGCTTGGAGATCTTAAGGATGTCGAGAGCTATGTCAATGACATTGTTGTCCATACTCAGGAGTGGGAAGAACATTTGGTCGTCCTTCAAGATTTATTACAGAGATTGTTTGATGCTAAACTGACGGTGACACCAACGAAGTGCATGATTTGTTCAAATCAAATAGAAGTGGTTGGTGTTTCCAGTTCACATTTCTCTGAATCCTATCCTTCATTGCAATACAAGACATTCATGATCATAAGATTGGAATGGGCTTAAATTTCAGTTTGCTGTTTGACGCATTGATCAAGTATTTCTAATCAAGAGCTTTTGGCTGTGTTGGCCTTCTGCACAAAAAGAAGAAAATTCTAGAAAAACACTGTTTTATGGAGAGATGGTGTCATCATGACGTCATATTGTTATGTATTCTACTGTAATCAATTAGATGTTAACATTCTATCTAACCTTCAAGTTTCATAACGATAGCGTCAATAGGTTCGGATTTATAGGGGGGGGGGGGGGAGGGCTTTTGAAGCCCCCCACCCCAGGCCCAGCAAAACCGGAAAAACCCAGGCGGAAAAGGGTTAAGGGAAAACACAATGTTGATGCTGATTTTTTGAGCAGAATTCAACTCTTCCGATTGTGTAAACTTTATGAGATATTGCAAATCTTGTTTGAAATTCGAACCTTTTTGAATTGTATGAAATTTTCAGAAAATTCTTTTGAGGGGGAAAGTATTGTCACGAACGTTGAACATTTGTAGTGTGTGCTTTAATTACACGCGTACTAATTACTTGTATTTATGTCATATAATTATTCGGCGAGGGAGCGAACGAGGATTGGGACAAAAAACCTTGTAATCTGATCAATCTTGGAAAACACGTGTAATAAATTTGACCAGCTATTAAGAACCTTGTGACAGTCTGATATTGCGGCTTGGCATGTTGCTCAACAGAAAGACAACCTTTACCTTTGTCAATATTCTTTTAATTTTTTTCATTATATTGCTAAGATTTAAATCTTAAACCAATGCTATATATATTAAGAATCGTTTCAAAACTTCAAGCCTTCACAAAAAAATGAAAACCTAATGATCAGTATGTACGAAACCAACTATTTAAGCAGAAAAAATAATTTCTATGGATCAAACGCGTTAACGGAACAAATGGATTTTACGTGTTTTCAAAAAAAAGGGAAAAAAACCCTTTCATTTCACGAGGGTGTTAATTTGTATTTAAACCTACAAAAACATTAATATTCAAGAGTTCATTGGGCAAAAATTAAGTACCGGTAACAAACTATTTTTTTTTTATCATTCTAACATTGAACCTTACGTTCTAGTCATCTCTTTGTGGTACAATAAGCCAAAGTCGGTTCGTACTGGATATTTAGACTATCTAGCAGGTACAGCAATAGAGAACCTTTCAATCTGAAGAGAATGAGCTATGCTTTCCTTCAGGTACATCGCCTATTGCTTGAAACAGATAAACAATCGCATACACAGTTCCTACCCATAAGCTTTGTAGGCACAAAAATTAGAAAACTCGGCAGAAAAATTAATGTTATTGTTGTATTATATATTTCAAATGAAGTAATAAAAACTATTAGCATATACAAACTCTGTGACGTTGATATTTGAAGCACTGTGATTGGTTCGTTGTCTCTGGTTAATGGACATTGTCTACCTCTCAGGAGTTAGATAATTTGTGGAGTAAAACAATGGCAGGCGTAAACTCCTGTTTTGCTTTTCTTTCTTTGTTTTGTTTTGCCCGTACTGAATGTGTTATGTTCCCTTCGAGTTTGTATATGCTAATACAATTCTTCTCTTCGATCTCGATGAATAGTTGCTTTCGAATATTCACCTTCATGCTTCGCATATTGGTGAATATTCTACCACTATTCGCTTGGATTTCAGAGAATTGTTAATTAAATATATATTATTTCTGAATATACACCTGCCTGCAGTATCTCTTTGATAATTCCTTGTCAAAAATTATATTATCATAACAATAAAAAGAACAGAAGGCTATGTGCTACCTCTCGTTGCTAAACGCAATGTCAATCATGTCTCTCACACTCACAATCTTCTCCCGTGGCTTCTGTTTCTTTGCACCTTGTTCCTGTTCTGCCTTGTCAATTTTATCCCATTGCTTGAAAAACACAGGCTTGACACCTAATAAGAAATGAAAAGAATACTTAAGCCTGCAAATGCCCATGGGTGGATTCCTGCTGTAATTGTTTTACATTTTGATTCATTGGCATACTATACCATTAATTCAATAATATTAATAGATTGCGTATTACATTAAACCAACATAAAACTCCAATGGTACAACATTTACATAAGAAAGAAAAATTGATTATAATTAGTCTTCCACTCAAACACCTCAAAAACGTAACAAGTGTCTGACTGAATAAAACAAATTACGATACACCTTTACCTCTTTCCAGCAACAACTTCTCGATTGCCACATATCCCTTAGCATCACCTTGTGCCATCGCAACACCTAAAGACAGCAGCAAAAGGGATGGATGTGATATTGCCTCCTTGGGCATTATTCGAATTATTTGTTAAGGCCTGTTGAATCCATAACCTTTACTTAAACGGAATAGTTTGAGGTTCGACAAAGATTTTGAGAAGCACACTCACACACACAATAGTCTGAAGATAGCTTGATGCATGAAATTATTCTTACCTGTATTTTGAGAATTTTATGCTTTCAATGTTTTATTACGGCTCGTATAAGTTTGTTATTACAATCCTACAGATTACTTCTCATTTGCCTCTAGATCATTACGTTCGTTTAATTAAGCCCGATTTCCTTTGCAATATTGCCAGTTTTATGAGGAACTTACAATTCAAACTTTACGTATTCACAAGCTAAATCTTTAAAAGATGTATTATATTTGTATAATAATATATTTGATGATCAACTAACAGCAGCACATTCCAAAAGAACTCCTTCTTCACGTTCTATCCGGTGAGTCTTGCTGGAATAACCCAAGATGACAGTTAAACTATTAGACCACGATCATTTCAAACCTGATTTAATATCCTCCACGACAATCGCTCCAGTGCCAAATGCGTCGTTCATTGTGGTTGCAATAACCCCGACTGGACCCTGACGAACCCAACCACTGCAGTACAGACCTTCAACGACAACAAACACAGACTATCCTAAGTAAAATTACGGCGTGCAAATTGAATATAACCGGGCACACATTCACTCGCGAAATATGACTAGAGAAATCATATGTGTGAACTACTGTCATGAAAAGACCCCCATCACGAAATCGAGGAAGCTGTGGACTTCAAAACATATCAGCAGTTTGGAACTCAGTGAAGATTGTAATTTAAGCATTTTCTCAAAATGGTAAGGTAGAACACTACATTGCAGTTTTCCTCAAGTGACAATAGTCAACCTGGAGGTAGGCTGAAGCATGTGTTATTGAGCCTGCACGCTAAACTCAAGTTTTGATTGCACGGCCTTCTTTGCCTGTTCGGTCGTAATCCTCAACAGATTGCCGACCTTTAGACAGGGGTCTCTATAGAATTTTCTCATCGGCAATAGAGAAATAAGCGTCATACATTTTCTTATCTACACACGTGAGCAATCCATCAAAGAATCTGCACGGCGATAATATCTCTGAGGGTCACAAATAAGGAACCTACCTAGCCTCCAAAAGCAGCTGCTTTTTTTCTTTCGCAGTGGGACCCCTCAATTTCCGAGGGACCCCCTGCGAAGGAAATACATGTAAGGGGGCTGCTCTTGCAAGCTAAAACCTAACTGGAATGCTGTCGACGTACAGCTCTTTACTACTTCATACTCGAAACTTAAGAAAGATGTATTAACATCTTATTCGCATTGGTTTAGAACCTATAATTGAAAATGCAAACTTTTTTGAAATTGTAAGGTAGAAAAGGAACCACAACCTACCTGGAATTACTGTCGACCTGTGACTTTTGTCCTCATCTACGTCACAGAAAATGGATTGCAGTAAATATCAAACTTAAAATTTGAAAAGTACGATTTATCTGTACTACAATACAAGTCATAATTCTGCAGTAGGCGGTTCACATTATGTCTGACACCACTTTACTACAACTGCAGTACCAGAATCATTTTCGCGATTGCTTTTGCTTCTCTAACAGTCAAATTAAAGCTACATATTCTAATTTTTCTGTAGGAAGTGTAAAACTTAAATAAGAATGCTGAACAAAAATTCTTATACAAGGTATTACGTATTTCCAGACAAAGAATTCTTTTACTTAAAGAATTTGGCCTAACCCTGGGTTAGAGTAGCCCACTTCCAAGCAAGAGGGATCAGCGTTTAGAATCTGCATTGTTATTAGAAAAATATAACAACAGGAGAAATTGTCCAATCTCCTGTGGATAATATTTTCCTTATTAAGAGCGGCTCTCAGTAATTTTCGTCTTAGTCCGGAAATTTTGAAAAGTCAAATCTTTCAAACTTTGTCAGATGAAAGGTCTTGGGGAACTATTATCAGATATAACAACATGAACTGGCTCCGTTAATTCTACGTGCTGCGGTACAGCATTAACGGTTACAGCCATTTTGACTGGATTTGAAGCTGTCGCAAGTACTAAAATTGCCTAAAATTGTCCAACTT
>JAOEJI010121125.1:0-12160 GCA_025448255.1 Umimayanthus chanpuru | reverse complement strand
GTACTCTCTGTACTGTACTTTACTGTACTTAACTGTACTGTACTTTACTGTACTGTGCTTTACTGTACTGTACTTAACTGTACTGTATTGTACTGTACTGTACTGTACTTTATTGTTTTGTACTTTATTGTACTGTACTGTAATTTACTGTACTCTACTGTACTGTACTGTACTTTACTGTAAGTACTGTATTTTGCTGTTCTGTACTCTACTGTACTCTACTGTATTGTACTCTACTGTTCTGTATTGTATTGTACTGTACTGTACTTTTACTGTACTTTAATTATCATATTATATTATGTAGTTTTTTCTCTGATTGGAGAGGGACACTGCTTCAGGTTTCCCCAATTACAGGAGGCCTTTTGTAGGGAAGAAGACGACAGTATACAACACCGGCATTAGCCTAGTCTTTTCGACAAGTGTGTGGGTTCTTTTAAGTCCCCTGATAGAACATTGAGAGACTAGGCCAACAGCTTAACGTCCCTGTCCACGGACAATGTGGCGAAAGAAGGTTGCCCAAAGTTCAACCCTTGACCAGGCCGGGGATTGAACTTAGAACCTTCTGGTTGGCAGTCAGAGATCTTACCAACTGTGCCAACCACGCACACACAATATCATTATTTGTTGGCTCAAAGGAAAACAAAACTGCATGTACGTATACATAATTATACTGCTTGGGAGCAAACTTTAGCATTATTCATAGTCAATAGCAAACATAGTAATAGTATGGCAAAAAATATGGTGGTTGTGGTGGGGGTAACAACCACGGCTGGGTAATGTGTTGAGACAACAACTGGTGGGGAACTGGAAGCTTGTGAGGCTGCATGCGATTCCCAGGACCCTTGCAACTGGTTGTCCACAAACATCATTTAACCTCTGCTGTGGACCTCTGCGATTGTTTGGTTATAGGCTTGACTGTCTGGGGGCTTGGAACATCAGGACTGTCCAGATCTGGTGCTTCCTCTGCTAGTGGTACACAAGGGATGTTTCCTCGGAACTGTTGCTTGTCATCATTATTCCTCACATTGTTACTAACTATGTTATGGATTTCCTCTTGAGCATTCGGTGTAAACGTAACAGGTTGGTCACCATCAAGATCTGCATCATCCTCAATTTCTGTAATAGGATGACACTGTTTCTGTTGACACTTTGGTCTGTCCCTCAGTCCAGACTGTTCTTCTGCAGGTAAAACTGAACACAGTAGCAAGATGTTTCTATGGAGTACCCTCTCTCCAGTACCCTTTTCTGGTCGTATAACATAGACAAGCACATCGCCATTGCCATTCTGACACAACACCACGTGAATGTCGCTCTCCCAGTAGTTTTCCAGGACCATTGTGCTGTGATAGCTTTTGAACAATAACTCGATCACTCTCTTGCAAGACTGCATGATGCACTTTCCTGTAATACTGATGCTTGGTTGTTGCAGCAGTTTTACTTGCATTTGCTGTGGCCAGATTATATGCTTCATTCACAGCACTTCTTCACTGCTTGACATATATGTACTCAGGGTAGGTTGAATATCGCTTAGGGGGTTTTAGTCCAAACATTATGTCCACTGGAACACACTTGGTAGATGATCAAAGACTAAAATATTAATAGAAAGGTGAAAATCCTATCCTCATAAAAGGGCAAATTTATAGCATCTTTCTCTTACCAGATCAATCGCTTGTTCTGCAAAAAGATGTCCTCTCTTTTCTTGTAGTTCTTGATACACTTTCCTGTGCAAATGCTTGGTTAACACTGGGCGATTGTGTGCATGTTCCAGATTCGTAGTACAAAAGACCATCATCAGAACTATTCAGTTTGTCCCATTGCTGATTCCTGTTGCCTTTCTCTGTAGCCGGAACTCTTACCTTCTTGAACATTACTTAGAATCCTGTTTTTCAGCATTTCTAAGCTCAGATGGTTCCATTACACAAATATCCATCAGGTCTTTAAATACACATCCCGGCACAGTTGAAAATGAGGGTAGCCAGGCAGTTTGAACAGTACTTTGTTCCTGAGTAGTTGAGCTGATTGTATCCACAGTTTCTAAGATTACATCGCTGACCTGTAGCATTCAACTTTACTGTAGTAAGTACATAGGTTAGAGGATTATTGCTGGTAGAAACTGTGAACTTTGGATAATGATACAAATAGTCACAAAACTGTTCAGTTATTACCTATTTCAGACATTCAAGCTTTCCATCATGCAAATGGTAATTTTTCTCAGCAACCGATGTATATGCAACATGTATGACTCAAGTAGAGCCATCCTGTCTCTGGTATAGTACCGCTCCTAACTCTTCATTACTGGCATCAAAGTGGACAATAAAAGGCTTTGAAAAATGAGGATAAGCCACGATACGTGTACTGGTAAGACGTTCGATCAATCCTGGTGCTTTACTGCCCACTGTACTGGTATTTTGGAGGGTAACTGACCCTTTTTCCTCATGCCATGTTTGGTCTCAGTTGCCGTAATGAGGTGATACATTGGCTTGGCAGTATGTGAGAAAATTGGAATATATTGCCGGTAGTAACTTGGAATACCCATGGATTGCCGTACATCACAGACAGTTTTAAGTGGCGACTTTCAGCTCAGTTACCACATGCACACTAGCTGGATCCGTTTGGTATCCTTCTTCTGATACAGTTCTTCCTAGAAACTTAACCTCTCGCTGAAACAAGTTGCATTTGCGGGGTTTAAGTTCCACATGCTCCTCAGAGGTCCTACTAAATACAATTGCATCATCCAGATATGGTATGGCAATTTTGTCTTACAAGTTGCCCCAAACATCGTTTCATAAACCTTTGAAAATTGACTGGAGCATTCATCAACCTGAAAGGATTCCTTTCCCACTCAAAAAGACCCCATGCGGTCATAAAGGCAGTAACTGGTCGTCTGTCCTTGCTAATAAACCCCTGGTGATAGGCTTTCCTTTGATCAAGGACTGAGAACTATGAATTACCCCCTAAGCTTTCAAGAGTTTCTTGGACACTCTGAATGGGATGGCCATTTCGGGTTGTTTTATGGTTAAGATCTCTGCAGTCAACACATAGTCTCAATGTTCTATCGTTTTTCTGACACAAACAAGAAGTGATGAATAGGTGACTTTTATTTGAATATGAAATTCTGTAACAAGTCCTCTATATATTGTTTCACTTCAGGGCACAGTGACCTTGGAACTGAGGTATATCTCTTTTTAACTTGCTCCTTGTCTCTTAAGAAAATTTCCATTTCAAAGTCAGGTATACACCCAATATCTTCTTCATTAGAGGAGAAAGATTCACTCTCTTCTCTAACTTTTATTTGGCAACAGACAAATGCAAAATATCTTTGCCTAGTACCTTGTGTTCTGGCCAGTGCTCCTCTTAACAATTCTTGAACAATACCATACACTTTGGCACTGCTTGCATCGCTTAAATTGACACTTTTCATGTTTGCCGCAGCGATTACATCGGCGAGACATTTGTGTACTGTCCCTGCCTACTTCCTGTCTTGAGCAAGTAGCCGTCTTTCATTTCCCTGGCTACAACATTCACGAGTAAATGAAAATCGCTGCCACCATTGAAATAATGATTGCAATGCTGCTTGTTTCCCTTGCAGCTTTGACAGAGATGTGGTCCCCTCTTCTCCTCCTTGTTGCCACACTTGGGCTTGTGCATTTCCTCTTTGAGGGCCTTCACTCTTAATTGTATTTATTGCTGCCAGCAAATCATCCTGGAGGGTTGCTTCTGTGCTGCTTGTTTATTCACATCCTCTCTCACTGTCGCCACCATAGGTGATCTGCATTTGCTCCTGAAGCAACTTCAAATTTTTATTTCTTTCCCTCTTTGCCGACGCAGCCACACTCATTTGCAGGATATGCACTTCATCAGCTCTAATTTAGCCCTGATGCTTTCATCGAGAAGACCGGTTTCCACTGTTCATAAGAGAAGCTGTTTGATGTGATTGGCATCATGTTTGCAATTCTGTACATCTCCTTCATAGCATGCAAACAGTATTTGCTGCATAATAACAAGTGCTCGCATAAGAAATGCTTGCGGTGTTTCTATTTGGCTTTGGCAAAGAGAGGCTTAAATTTGGTATAATTCAGTTGTGTAACTTGCACAAAATTTTCTTTAATCTCTCAAGAGAAAGTTCCTTGTGTGACTCGAGATAGCTTCACAGTACCATAACTGGGGTTATGGCCCGAATAATACCATCTACGATTTCACTTTCTTGCATTTCTGCTCTGCCTCACAAGAAATGTGTGGATCTTTCTGGTCATGTTCGCCAATCTGCCCATTAATTTTAAATTTCCTTCTTAGGGCACTCGAAGCAAATATTGATAAACGTAAGACTACCTGGGCTTGAGAGCAACAATTTCAACTCTTGAAGGAAGAGAACCTTCTTGCCTGCCTTAGCTTTCCGCAGTCGCTCTTCAATCGATCAATTCACCACTTTGACCAGCACAAAGTAGGACATTTCCTTGTATTGAACTTTAGGTCGATCGGCAACAGCTTCAAGGCGTGTTTTTTTCTTCTGGAGCACATTTTATCCACTGGATAGGGATTTATCCGCTGGATAAAGTTATCCACTCTTTGTACAACCCAGCCCTGTACTGTACTGTGTCGGAAACTCACCTCCGCAAATAGCTCTCGGCCCAAATAAAATTAAAGCGATTTTTGCGTCTTTAACGATATTTAGTACACTTTCGAATCAGTACAGGAAACTATCCAACTCGCCATTTTGCACGCTTAACTTGCATATCTAATCAGCAGTCCTGTGGAGTGATCTCATTGGCTCCCGCTAAACCACAACTTCTCATGCCACATGCTCAATTAGTTACGCACCTGGGCAGACAACAGGCTTATATGGGTTAGGCAAGAAAGGGTGATTTGCTTTCCAAGGAAGGCCAGTCTCGTACCAGCCTTCCTCACTCCTGGTGAGTTGTTCCTTAAACTCTTGATAGACCACATTCTGGTCTCCCTCTGCTGAATCTGCGAGGCCTAGTACATCAAACCTGCACAGTTGCTCGTAATCACAATGAGTGATCTGGGTTAGCATAGCTTGCAAATCAGCTTCCTGGCCTGGTTTCATGATTGTCCAGCCAAGAAGAGTTTTTTTCGGCGACTGGTTGCCCTGGCAACCCAACTCTTGCAGGGGCCTTGGTTTTAATAGCTGCATATTCACAAGCCCCAAGTACCACATGAATTGGGAGTTCATCCTTTGGGTCAGTGTCACACATCCTGACTCCTTTGAGATGATCATACTTGTCAATACGTTCTGCATGTCTTGGGTTTGGTTGGTTGAGCAACACTTTCTTGTTTATTTTGGAGACATTTATGCAGGATTCATAGTTTCCATCAAGTGATTCCAATTTAACTTTGTGAACTTCCATGTAAGTGACTGATGATCCCAACATCTTTTCAATGCGCTTCCTTTTAATGTCAACTGGCTTGCTGTCAGCCATAGACAAAATTGTGCTGGTTGCATAACTGCTGCCAGCACCAGTGTCCAGGAGTGCCCTACATTTCACTCCATTAATCTTAACAATAATCACTTGGATCTACAGCATCACTTTCATGACAGGTGGCACTGAGACCACTTTCTTTCTTCTCAACTTTGCTTACTTGATGAAGGGGTGTATGATGCAGGAGGGAGCATACACGACACCCCCCTGACTTGCTCCTACATTGGGATGCCTGGTGCTGGGGCAAAGTACAATTGAAGCAAAGTTTTCTTTCACTTAGAATCTTTTTCCGGTCTGACACGCTTGTTACTTTGTCACAATCCACTGAGTTGTGATCCACCTCACAATAAAAACACACACGTGATCCCCGGGTAGCATAGAGACGCCCTGTTGCAGGGTTGTGGGGCCTCTACAGTCTCTACAGGAATAATTTCTCTCCATTTCTGGATGGCTGTCACCAGTTGTCTGAAGCCCCACTCCTGCCAGTTCTCCTGTCCCCTCGCTACATCAGCCTTCATGGCTTTCAGCTTATCAAGTACTGATCAAACATTTCCTTTAACTTGGTCTAGTTTACCAAGTGTTTCAAAGCTTTCAACATTAAAAGATAGGACTTTGTAGAATTCTTGAATTTTATAAGGGCTAGATCCAGAAACGACTGGTAAATTCATAATGTTTGTAATATATGAGTCCACAATTTCTGTTGTGCGTCCATACTCCTTTTCTAACATGTGTTTTGCCCACTTGTAACCATTCTCACTGAACGGCAGACCTTCTATGTTAACAAGCACATTGGGTACCAGAAAGGAATTTAGGTGTGCAAATTTAGTTTCTGGAGTTAATTCTGCTTTGTCCACCTCGGCCGTGAACTTTGCCCAGAACGAGAGCCAAGTGTCATAAGTTCCATTGAATTTTGCAATGGTAAGCTTTGGCAGCTTCACTTGTTGTTTTTGTGTCATCACTTCAACAACTTGTTTTTTAAACTAAAGCTCTGCTCGTGTTTTTGCCTTTTGAAAGCCAATTTTAGCTCTTTTTTCTGAGCTAACTCATTCATGTGTGCTTCCTTGAGGCACTTGTTAAGGCACTTTATAGCTTGATCAGCATCTCCGATCTTCTAGTCAACCACTTTACCCCACTGAGCGATTTCACTGATGTCTTGTTTATCAGTGAATTTTCACTCCTCGATTTCTGTTGTCTTATCTTCCGCAGATTTTGCAAGTGCATTAATTTTATCTCTGTGATGCTCGAGTTTCCCAGTATCACCACTGCTCACAGTGCCATCACACTTGGAAATATTTAGCGCAATTGACTAAGCTTTGCACTCAGTTCTGCCTCATCTAGTGGAGGAACTTCAGGCGATTCAGCCATTTTCCACATACGTATAAATATCCACAATTATCACTCGCTGGATTTCTCGCTAGGGTTGGCTTTGATCACTTCACGTCCCGTCGGAGGTGCCACTGTATCGAGAACTCACCTCTGCAAATAAAATTGAAGCGATTTTTGTGTCTTTAACGATGTTTAATACACTTTCGAATCACTACAAGAAGCTCTCCAACTCCCATTTTGCTCACTCTACTTGCATATCTAATCCCGCTAAACCACAACATCTCACGCCACACGCTCAATTACTTACGCTTGATTTGTAATGTAAATACTGGATTTTCAACAACTGCACTATACTGTATTGGGCTGTACTGTACTTTACTTTGCTTTACTGTACTGTACTGTACTGCACTTTGCTGTTCTATATTGTGTTTTACTTTACTGTACTTTACTGGACTGGACTGTACTGTGCTGTACTGTACTTTACTTTACTGGACTATACTGGACTTACTGTACATACTTTATTGTACTGTGCTGTAATGTACTGTACAGCCTTTAGAAATTCGTCAGCGCTGTAAAGTTATATTTAGCAAACATTTTAAACTTTTAAATTTATATGCATTAATCTATTAAATTAATCTTCAAACACAATCCACAGAAGTGGATGTTGAAACCATTTAATTGATCACACTAATAATTTCAAAATTGTATTTATCACAATTCAGTGCGATCGGCATGTATGTACAAAATTATATAATATAAAATTGTATATATTTGTCATTTACATTTACCGGTAACACTAATCCTATATTTCTGTTTTCAGTAAAATTTTGATTGTTGTACTTTTGTGTAGAATTATGATAATTTCTAGTCTGCAGCACTGCGAACATAAATTAGATAAGTCTGATTAATATTCATGTTTCGAGTAAGATGATGACTTGTATTTGATATGCTCGTGTACAGTTTACATATCAAATTACAGTAATGAGTATACATGTGTGTCTGTGCATGTGGTTATAACAATAAGTACTTGGCTTCGCATTAATTATTAAACGAAGGCTTTTACTTGTGGTGCTGCAATACGTACAGTCGAACCTCTATATTTAACAGTCCTTTCTTGAGTGGCCACCCTCTCTTTAACGGTCACTTCTCAAAGTCCCGAAATATTTCTCAGTCATTTACTTTAAATTGACCCTCAATTTAGTGGCCACTTCTATTAAGCGGCTGCAGCCACTCCTGAGCATTCCAAAACGGCTTTTTTGTTTGTATATTTACCTTTATTAAGCAGCTACCTCAAAAGAGATAAAATAAGATACGGGAGTCATTTTAAGCGGCAGCACTTACTTTTTCTGACATTAGAATATCATTTAACAAGAAAATAATGCCAGTTTACAAATCCACCAAGTCAATAGACATTGCTTCAAATTTCATTCACATGCATGTTCTAGTTCTGCCAGGTTCACATTTCATAAATTGCCCAGTACCACGAGCATGAGCGTGGCAAGATTTCAGTGGCAAGATTTTGAACAGTCAGGCAAGATGATAGTGTGGCAAGAACTTGGGAGACCTGTTAGCGTGACAGCCTTACGGTAACTTACACTAAGTCCTTGTGACGTATTGTTTTTTATATTGCCCTTTAAATCTTTCACTTTCAGCTGGTTTAGCAATGTCTATCTTTTCTTTACTGTATCAGTATAGAATAACTTGATTAGTATTGAGAATATAGATATCAGGGAATTGATCATCTACCGGTACTCTGAAATCTCTCAGAAGAAAAGCAAAATTTTGGCGACTTAACTGTATGGAGACAGGTTGTGAGAATTTGTATGTTTGTACATTGTACCTAGCTGTTTGATTTGTGTACATATTATATGTGTGTCTGTGTGTGTGAGTGAGTTAGTGAGGGAGTGTATTGTTGAAAGCATACATATGATGAGAGAATAAGTAAATTAAATTATTTACTCTCTTGTCAACAGATCAAAAACTGGCGAAGGAACCATGTACAGAACTTTGTGAGGGTGGACACCAGTGGTTGTTAAACCATGTACATGTGTGACTGTGTGCCTGTGTGAGTGAGTAAATGACGGAGTGCACTGTGAGTGACCTTAAGCTTAATAAGTAAATTAAGGTATTTTTACTTTCAATTGTCAACAGAAAAAAAAAGTGGTGAAGCCACAGCATACAATTGTGCAGATGGAACACCAAAGGTTGTTACTTTACAACTTTACAACTTTATTTGTTAAACCAGGTAAAGTGACCCTCCTAGCTAAGTGATGTGCGTGATTGTGTTGATGTGTCTGTGTAAATTAATTAGGGAGTGTATTATCGAGTGTATGGTGAGTAAACAGGTAAATCAAGGTGTTTGTACTGTCTTGCCAACAGATCATAAACTGATGAATTTGAAGGTACCATATACAGTTCTGTGGACGAAACAGCGATGGTTGTTCAAACAGGTATGGAGATACACCAAGATCACTGATATGACTACATGCTGTGTGTCTGTTGCACGGGTTATTGTACATGTGTTGTTGTTAGTGTGTGGGCGGGTGTGCCCTTCTGTATAGTTGAAAGTTTTTGCCCCATTGCTTTATAATAGAGGATTGTCATGTGGACCTTTGAGCAGTTGTTTCCTAAGAAATAGTTTTCTATAATATTTAAGCCGATCTAGATGTTGACGAGATCTGGTATTTTAACACAGATTTTGACGTGTATGAATGTTTAAACTATTGCACAATACAAATTCATATTAAGGTTAGTTTACAGCCTGGAGTGGGTCAAAGCAACTGAAACAAACTGCAGTTGTTTCACTATGTCCTCTTTTGAAGGATATTTGATTAAGTTACTGTCAGAGAAGTACATGTGAGTGGAACATCAGGGGTAAGAGTGATGTGCAAATTGACCTGGTCAGGTAAAGCAGTGCTTCTTGCAGCTGTCGCATTGATATATGTACGCGAATGTGTGTCTGTGTGAGTAAATGTGTGACTGATGAACGAGGGAATTCATTTGGTTCAAGTGTGTGTTCATATGTAATGTGTGTGCATGTGGTGTGTGTGTATGTATGTATATATGTATGTGTGTGTGGGTTTTTGTGTGTGTGTGTGTGTGTGTGCGTGTGTGAAGGATGATTAAAAGGAATGAATGAATGCATGAAGTGACATAATATATTTAATGTATCTTTAACTTTTTGTCAACATATGTTAATTGACGAAGGTATGATGTACTGCTACAACTGTGTTCTGAATGGAGCACCAGTGGTTGTTTAACTAGGTAAGGTGATGCTGCCAGCTGATTCATGTGTAAACCTATCTGTATGTCAATTGTGTGGGGGGGTGGGACGGGGGGAAGCATGAGTGTACATTGCTTGATATTAGAGTAGGGATAGCCAAGTTGGACTTTTTCATGTAGGTATTTATTTCCTAAGAAATATTTTTGATGAATCTAGAATGTCACTGAGAACTGCTGGTATGTTGAAGCAACTCAGTGAACATATTTAAACAATATTTATAATTTGTATTTAAAGTGTTTTACATGCCGAATAAATTGTTTGTGAAAAGAGCAAAAAAATGTACAAGAACTAAATTTGGGCTACAGAGGTTTCAAAGCTAAGACTTCTTGGGCTGGCCAGTCACATTGGGACTGTATTGTCTCTTATGATCTAAATCTAAGTTACTCAATACTTTTTGTGTCTTTTTTTGACAGCTGATGAATACGAAGACAAAGCAGTGGAGGGGGAGCAAGCAGCTTTAGACAGTACAGTTGTCATCTGGTCTCTAGTCTAGTCTAGGAATAGGTTCACTTATATGAATGCTTTTTAACAGCCCAAAGACAACTGGCACGCATTGCTAAATTTTTCGCAAACCGAAAATTTAACTTTAAAGAGAATAATTTATTGTATTTGGTACTGTATCTTCCTCTGAAGGCAATTTTTTCTTTTGTTATTTAAATAGTTTATTTTTTCAAAACTTAAATTAGTACTTTTTATGTTTACGTGAGTTTTTCTATAAATGTTCGGTTTACTATATGCAGCAGTAAATTTGTAAACTATTAAGCCAAGTTTGCATTTGGGCTGTTAACAATGTCATATATTCTGTAGTAGTTTAATTCAATTTATTGCTGTTTTTCCTCGAATAAGCAAGTTTCTTAATTTGAGCATTGCCTGATCTGGTTACCGTGTATACTCGTGTATAAGTTGACATTTAAGGACATCGAAATTGACCTTAAAATTGTTCTCGACTTGTACTCAACATTTAATTTTTTTGTGATCCAGTGAGCAGCACAAGACTATGAAAGTCTGAATTGGTTTATTATATTGTGCATTTCCTCTTATACTCTATTTTTATTTATTTACCGATACGACAACCCTTCATGTGAGTACTTTTTGCCGGGTAGTCAGGGTGATTACAAAGATGGGAAGGGAATAATGTTTGCAAGTTTGGAATGCAATTAAAAAAATAAAGAGTCTTCATCTGGAATTTACAACTGATTTTCTTTACAATGAAGTTTAGGGTTTAGGCATTCACATTAGAACAACATTTATTGATGATCTAGCATTTTAAAAACATGGAAGGGCAAAGCAGACAGGAAATTTGTTAAGACTACGCCAGTTAAATATTGTAAATACATTCATTCGGGGGTGAATAATCAATGAGGAAGACTTTCTTTAGGTGGATTTTACGTTTTTTAAGAAAAACACGCAGTGTCAAAATACTGGCTTCAAAAATGGAGTTTGACTTATACACGAGTATATACGGTAACTTGTATTAAGTTTCCTTCCACTGAAATAGTGGCCCCTCTCCTTGCACCAAAGTTTAACCTTATGTGGACAGGGGGGATGAAAGGGGTGGCTAAATCCTTCACCCCTAGTTTCTTATCATGTAGTGCCATCCCTGGATGCCATATTGTTCATACAGTTTTCTGACTTTCCCAGTTTTTGGTTCTAAACTTGCTCGTACAATTTGCACCATTGGCTTGTAGACCAAATGTTGCAGTCTGTGACAGGTCAGATTTTTAAAAAATGTATTTTTCTTTCTAATACATTTACGCTTGCTTTTTTCTGTACTCGGGATATTCTAAGAAAGGTGATTAATAAATGTTTCGGTAGTTTTAAGTCAATTGCAATTCTTAACTTGTAGAGTCAATTTTTGGAAGTCAGCGAAATATTCAAATATCCGTTCATAAAATCCAAGACTGCAACTCGTTCATTTTACAATGTCACACACAAAACTACTAATTGAATTTGGGATACTTGTACGTCAAGATTATTTATCACCAACTTTGGATTTGCCTGGAATCTTTAAGAAATAGAGGGGAAAAGGAGCCGATCCACTCCTCCCTCAATGTGTAAGTGTGAGAAGATGAAAAAAGCCTGTTCAATTAGGGTTAGGCTAACCCTCCCCCTC
>JAOEJI010120014.1:0-12165 GCA_025448255.1 Umimayanthus chanpuru | reverse complement strand
AATTTTCCAATAAATTGGTTGGGCCATGAAATCTTTTGCCAGCTTTTGGGTGGGCTGCGAAAATTTTTAGGAAATTTTAAAAATTCCCTCCGGCCCCCCCTAGCAGATACTTTATGACCGGTCCCTTACCTAGCAAGTTCGTTAGCAGTTTTAACCCCCAGTACCCATCCAAAGTCGATTTACCTTTACTTCGCCAGTTTTTAAATTTACCTTTGTTTATACAGTTGCAATCTGTTGTAGCACTTTTGTTTTAGGAGCTGCTTGAAAAATCACAATTGTTTCTTTGTTTGCTGTTTGTCAGTTGTCTGACAAGATGTGAGTCATCCCCAACGGCACATTCACAGGATTAACGTTGTTACGGGTCTGCGATTGTTGGTTTAATAACTCGTCATTCAAAGTTTTATTTTCTTTTATCTAGCACGTTCATGATAACATTAATACTTCAGTAGCAAACCCAATGTCGACTTTGCCAAACTTTTCAATTTACCTTTGTTCATACAGCTATTTATGTTTTGTTGTATAAGTTATTGACACTAAGCATCGTGTGACTCTTATTGTTTGTGACATAGTATGTGTTTCAAACACTGGTGCTGGAAGCAATGCACCCCTAATTATAGGGTGTAAGCACTACCAGAAGATAAAGATGTTAAAGTTGAGATATTGTCAGAGTACAATGGCTGTGAACTTGAACAACTAAATGCCAGTGGGCTAAAGAATGAAGTTCTTCAGTCAAATCCCGACAAAAATGCAGACAGAGCAGAGGAATGAAAATGGTGCAGATGGCTTGTTAAAAAGTTAGCGGAAAACCACAGATAGAGATTGTTCTTTATCGAAAGGCACAGCTAGCAGCGAAGAAGAATATGACGAAGGCTATTTCTCATCTTGAGTCTTTGTCTTCCAAAAAGTTGCCAAGTGCAGGAAAGATCAGAGAAATAAATCCAGCTCTACTTTCCGTGATATCCAATCAGCACATTGGTAGTGGAACATACGGTCACTGTTTCCTGGCTTCCTATCATCACATCAAAATTGTTGCAAAACAGACGAGACTTTTAGCAACTCGAGAAAGGAAAAGAAACGGGCTAGAAAAGAAGTATTGCATGAAACAAATGTGCTTCATGAACTGGGAGACCATCCTGGCCTCCCAGTGCCCTTTGAAAGAGCCTTTCGCCCTAGTTCTTCAGTTTCATGGGTCCGAATCAGGGTCTAACTTCTTAAAGTAGTCAATAAGAAATTGTTGAAGAGAGAACAGTTAAGTTATTTTATTGTGGTATTGCCAATGCTGTACAACAACATATCCACAGCAAAGGATATTTACACAGTGACATTAAAGCGAATATTGTCCCACTTGAATGTCAACAGTCGGAGTACAGACCGATTGTGATTGAATTTGGAAAAAGCACTCCTACTGAGGAGGGCGAGTCGAGGAAACGAACCCGAGAGGTTGACTACGTAGCACCAGGAAGCATTCAAGGATGACAAAGAGTCTGTTGGCAGCAATGATTACTCCTTTGCCAAGCTTGTAAAATTTTCCGTAGAGAAAAGGATCTTCATATTGCCATTTGAGGCACTGGCAGCTGACATGACAGCAGGACTGCCAGAGGATAGAATTTCAATTGCATTGTACCTTAAATCTCGAAGCCATATTTGCAGCTGTACCTTCTGGCCCAAAAACAATCCGTTGTGCAAATGTTCAATATACCTTAAGAAATGTAATGAAGTTCAGATACAGGAGGAATAATTGGTAGCTAGTAACTGGCTAACTATTCTTTTCAGCTGATACGAATAACGTGATGAAAGCAAGGTTCCAACTAAGAGGCCCTCAGCACCAATTCCAACCTCGAATCCACCTTGACTACTTCACCAAATATTTTAGTTAACGTTTAATCATACAACTATATTTTTTGTTTCTTGAATTATTGTCACTTGTATGTTAACGAGCTGCTTATAAATCACATTTTTTTTTGTTTGCTATATGTCAGTTGTCTAACAAGATGTGAATCATCCCCAACGACACATTCACAGGATTAACGTTGTTACGGATCTGAGATTGTCAGGCTAATAACCCGTCATTCGAGGTTCTATTTCTTTTTGTTTAGCGAGCTCATAATCACCATAAACTCTCTGGTACCAATCCCAACAACGAATCCACCTTGACGTCACCAGCCTTTTCAGTTTACCCTTTTTATACCTTTCTACTGGTTTGTTTTGTTAGTTATTGTCACTTCGTGTTCACGAGTTGCTTCTAAAATCACAACTGTTTCTTTGTTTGCTATTCGACAGCTGTCTGACAAGATGTGAACCATCCCCAACGGCACATTCACAGGATTAACATAGTTACAGGTCTGCGGTTGATTATTTGTCATTTAAAGATCTATTGTCTTTCATCTAGCAAGTTCAGTATCACTAATCATTACCATCATTTTCAACGGTACTTTAGTTCTATTTTGTTTTATTGGCGAATTATTATTGTTACCTAAAATAAATACAATATCGAGTTGTATTTTAGTTTTTAGAGTACGTCCTGTTAATACAATCTTGTAAATGTATGTCTAATTAATTTATTTTAGCCTATTTGCTGGGTGGGTTTCAAACAAAAGGACAGGATGTCCCCTACTACGGCTATTTACCCAATCAAAGCCGAAGTTAGGAAACTGAAGCAAAATCCAATCGACAATGAAATGTTACTTTGTTTCCAGTCAAATGTAGACTGGTTCTCGCTCTTCAAGACTAACTTCACAAAAGTGACAGTATTAACAAAACAGTCTTAAAGTTGCCAGGCACTGTAGGAACATTACCGAAATGTTCATGGTCTGTTGGCTTGATGCCAGGTTTGTCAGAAGCCAGATGGAACATCGCTTTAAGACCAGGTGGCGAGGGCGATGCTGAAAACAGGAAACTACAAACTACAGCTGACGAAGAAGACGACACACAAAAAAACTATTCCAAAGACTGATGCAGGAAGAAAGACAACATCACTTCCTTTCTCAACCTTTCATTGATGAGATAAAATCACTGAGAGATGTTGTTTGCGTATTTTGTGACCTGCTTACAACAGGAAAGCCGTTCAATTAAAAGGTCTGTTAGCAGAAAAACGTTGCGACACGTGTATGTTTAAAGCCAAAGCCAAAAGAGCCAGGGAATGTTGGTGCATCTGGTAGAATGAGTTATTATAAAAAGAAAGCAACAATCAAATGCAACAACAGTGAAATGAAAGAGCAAGCTTCGAATTATAACACTGCTCACACAACATATCATCGAACAGAAATACTCAAGGAATGGTTGAAATCTTTAAAAGTCCCAAGTGGCATTGGCAGGCCCCCAATGACTTTCTGTGAGTTCAGCGGTTTCACAGCAAACAGGTTTAAGACTTTTGTATTGATCTACAATTGACTTTGAAAATATTATTAGAATAGTTGATGCAATGGAATCGAATTCAAGCACAGCAATTAGAATTTGATGATTTGGAAGACGCCATCACGTGATGCAGCATCGTAATGGCTTCCGGAAACTGTATGGCAAGTGGGAAAAGACAATGAACTACCAAGGGGCTCGCACAGTTAGCGCCAGGTACAAGTAAAATTGACGCAATAGTGACAAAAGTCGTAAAAAAGTCAAACTGAGTCTATGTTTACTTTTTTGGTGGCTTTTACAGGGTCTGCGTTTTTGCCAACTGTTCCTTCCTACAAGGCACTTTTGTCTAAGATTACAAAATGTGATAGTTTATCCCGATGCAGTTACAAAAAATGAACTAAATTTCCTTTCACAATGAATTCCAAGTTGATACATTCAAGAAAAACAGAAAACATGCGCACAAAAAGAATCCAAGTTTATCACATAGCGACAAAGAAACCATGGCGCGTTTTGAGATTAAGACGGGAACTCGTTGGTGGTGGAGTGGCAGAAGCGTGACTGTTTGACAGAATTAGTCAGGTAATTGAAGAAACACTTTGCTGCAAAGAGGAAGGACAAGATCACCATAAAACGGACTTTCTACTGCGTACTTGCAGTGAGTGTAGTGCGAACAAGTTTAAGCTTCTGGAGCGGAAAACGTTTTTAGAAGGTCGTACGGTTAAATGGAAACGGTATGATTACATACCAACTGGAAGATTTGGTAAAGATGGAAAAGAAATTAAAAAGCTCTTCCTGGTCGGTAAAAAGACACACGCAAGGGAACTGACCATTTCTGCGAGCTGTTCAATGCTTTTACCTATCATTTTTTCATTTTTTTCATTTTTTTCTTTTTATTAGCAAACAAATAAGTTTAATTACACGTGTCACTTCGGTGTTACGGACAAAATACAAGACTTTGTTGACAAATTAAGAACAATTTTTAACAAAATAAATAAAATCAATAAACAAAAACCGGAAATCTAGAAAAAAAAATAGCTGTACAAAAAAAAAATGACATTATATTAAGTTAGGCACTTGATCATAGATGACGTAAAATGCCATTTAATAGCAGACGACATAAAATGTGTTACGTATTTAAAGTTGATAAACATGAAATTAAAATATTTCAAGAAAAATTAGGGGTTGCAAAGAGGAGGATGCGGCTAGACATGCTAGAGATTTATAGGTTGAAAGAGGGAAACATAGCTTTGATTTCATTGCGGAGGTTCTCATTTTCGGAGCACTCCAATTGATGGTATTTTTCGAGTTGATATAAGTAAGCTTTAAATGTAGGCTTGTTTATCTATCATGCGTTTCTTGCGAAGTCGCAGTGGCTGCAATGTGACAACTTACATGTAACCGAGCACCTACCAATGGATCATGCACTTTGTATACACAAGTATTCCGAGAACTTTTGGTGCTGATCACAAAACAAGCTTCAGCCTCAGTACTCCAGTATGGTGAAGGTAAGTATTTATGTAACAGGGGTTTCCACTAAAATTATTTTATTTTGCACCATTAGAGGTCTAAATTTAGATCCAAGAAGAAGAACGAGTATGAGTTTTGACTGCGCTTCACTGGTACTAGAAAAGCCGAAAGTTATACTCGCTGATGCAATGTTGCAAATTTTTAGATTGTAAACAACAGCAAGTTTTCAGTTTGTGGAGTCTTCCCTGGTCTTCCCAGGTTCTGCACGAAATGTTTTCCAAGAAAAACATCCTAGTTGCAGCTCTGATACTTTATGACGATGATATGTTAGCTGTTGTATTCCACCGAGGTTACACCAAAGAACCCGAAGTTTCCCTACTGGGAGTATGATCAAGTTGAGCATCAGATCCAGGATACGTGAAAAGCTCAGTTCAAATCTGAATTCGGATTTTCCTCTTCTTGAGCTGCCCATGCTGGCTGATGCTCTCAAGATACCAGACAGTTTTACCTGTGTTATGCACTAGTCATTTGTAACCTCCACTCTCCCCACCTCGGCGAAAAGTACACAAGTAGCACAAAGTAATCAATTGAAGGACAGCCCTGATGTTACCACCAGAACTGATTATGTTAATAACTATCATTCTTTGTTACAAACAGCTTCGTATATGTTTCTTTCAGTTACTATTACACAAACTAAATGTATTGGAGTTGTGAAACCCCATGTGTCGTGTGAGAAAGATCCAAGCGAACATGTAGCTGGTCTGAATATGCTGGCAGAACAAGAAGAAAATACCAGTTTGTTTGTTAGAAAATCTGATGAACAAATGAAGAAAGTATGGTATGTAAGAGTGGATAGGGGAAGCGATGAAGGTCCTTCTCACAAAGAAGTGTAGTTTTTATGGAATGAAAAGCATTTTTTGGAAGGACATTCATTTACATCAGTTACAACAAGTCACTCGGGGGATCATACTTAAACCAAGTTGAGTTGATGAATGGCTGTTTAGCTGTTGCTCACAGTAACTGTTTCATTCCATCCACCCTTGGAGGGCCTGTAATTAATGAGAAGGGGATAGACACAGAACAACCGAAACGAAATCTCAGTTTGGCAGCAACGTTTGCATTTCTAGGGTGGAGGGAGTCCAATGTGGTGACCGTAAGATTCGCTTGGACAAAGGATACGTAACAGAAAAGGCAAATGAATTTCAAGAACGCAGGCAAAAGTGTTAACATTTCTTAATGCAAAGCCAGCTGAAAAGCAAGAGTTCAAGGCCAAAGTACTACAGCTGTACGAGTATTGTGTTAAAATATGGGAGATTTACAATCGCCATATGGTCCAGATGTTCCGAGGCAGTATGCACTAGTGCTCAAACCTTGCTTGAAAGCAAACTGTGACCATCTGTGTGCAAAGCTGCAGACACAACAGCGAGTGATGAAACATGGTTTCCTGATGGTCCACCTTTGTCCTATTTCCCATTTCCAATTCCTGATCCCAGACGACCATGGGGTAGGGATTGTAAACCGTATTCTGGTGTCTGTGTAGGGCACTACCTAGATCCAGAGAATGCTTGGAACTCATTTGAAAAAAATGGTATTCAAGTTTGTATGACCAAACCACCATCAACAGTTTTGCTAGAGGAATTTACTAGGAAAGAGAAGGAAGGTGAAGACATGTTGAGAGATGCTGCTGCTTAGAATGACTTTGAATGATTATTTCTAAAGTTACCTTAACTTTTGTGTTACAAAGTGGAATGATCGATTGCATGTTAGTCAACCTACGAATAGTTTTGCAAATGAAGTCAATTGTTATGAGATAAAATCATTCAATGGAACACAACCTGCAGAAATACAGGTTGTGACGGTTAATAGAGAAGCCCTTGAATTAAACTACCAATGAGATTGAAATAGGCTGATTATGAAGTATTACAAAGTAGGAAAATGTTCTGTCCACGTAAATTTCAAGAATTCTGGAAAGAAAAAGTAGGGAACTAAATTATGAAAGGAAGGATCTTAATAATTTAGTAGGAAAGAAATCCGTTCGGAAAAGAGAATATTTAGTACAAAACTCTGGAAAGCATTGACAGATATCTTTCAAAAGATACAAAGGAAGTTATTGTGAATTATGTACAAACTAGGAATAGCTTGGTGTAGAGCTATTCTTTTTAATTTATTCACTACCGTGGTTATGGTTCAGATCATTTTACATTTGAATTGTAAATGAGCAACGTGAGGTTATGAAACGCAACAGTGCTTCACGTGCATATAAATACTTGTACGAAATTACGGTAGTTCGAACTTGAATAGGAATATGAACTGGAATGTGTAATGCGAAGAAGGATGACAATATATGTGATAGAACAACAACGTTGTGTCTTCCGTGTTTGACTTGGCTGATCCCCATCAAGTGATACCCTAGCAGGCTTATATTGTTCTAACCACACTGAAGGTAGTTATACACCGCCACGCGCGATATTGTTTTATGTTTGGAGCCTCAAGTCGCTCCCTTAGTCTACTGACAAGCCCTGTCTAGGAAGGTGAATGTCCTACTCCGACATCAGACGCGGAGGGGAAAAACATACATTCACAAGTGCTGGAGGATCCGGGTATAGCCAGGACAAACACCAACGAAAAGGAAGAAAACACAACAGTAAAAGGCAGCAACCAGAAGGTATCTACTCAAAACCATCACCGCCAAGTTCCCCCAAACACAAGGGTTACGAGTGAATGAATATACCAGGTCGTACGCACTCATACGATCTGCGTAAATGAGCCAACGAAATCGAAGTTGAGTTTGGAGAAGAAAAACCGGACAGTTCAAAGAACGAACACCACCACGGAGAAAATATCGATACTCCGGGGTGTTCACAACACAAAGAACAAAGAACAGACGACCAGAGTATTAAGGAACAACGAAAACAGGAAAAGAAAAGTGCCCACCCTCACGACCACCCATTAGAGCTCGCGGAGGAGGTTAACGGAAAAGAAAAGGGACAAAATCAACCGGTTACAGGTGTGTTATCGCCAACCGGACAGAAAACATTCGGTCAGTCAGTACAGTTGACTACCGAAGCACACAAAAATATTATTGCAGAACAAAGGACCGACCAAGAACTAACTTCACACGAGATACAGGATTTGGACGAGTTTACACATTCAGATTTATCTCAACTACATTGCTCAGGAGCAACAGAGTCAACAAATAACACATCCACGCCTACGGTCATTTCGTACCAAGTCATTTCGTATCAGGTCTCGATCCATTTCGTACACACTCGAGTCATTTCGTACCAACCCAAATGCCATTTCGTACCAAAGTCATTTTGTACCAAACCATAAATGCACTCTTATCAGTTATTAATGTTTATGATACTAATCATTTGTGAGTGTGTTTTACTTTCACAGAAACTTTAAGTGTATGCCGTGGACGCAAGTACATGCTCAAGATGGCGGACGGAAATATCCGTTATGAAATGCTGATTTGAACAACACTTCTTCAAACATTGAGTAATAAGTCAGAGTTTCAGTAATCTAAAATAAAATTTAGACCTAATCCTGAGTCTATAAATAAAATTTAGACCTAATCCTGGGTTTGTCTGTCTTAATCAGCTTTTGAGGAACCGAATCCTGCAGTATCAAAATGAATTGTTTGTTTACGCTACAGGTTTATTTAGTAGTGTATATATATGCCGCTATGCCGCATCATCACAAGTTTTTACCAGTTTACCGTATACCGCTTTAATATTTAGAAAAGACTGCCTCCACTTCCTAACAGATTAACCTCAACAATACTGGACACTTACCTGTGAGGAAATGTTTTAAAAGTTATGTACTGCAGTCAATCTACAAGCATCGGTTTATTAATAACGAACCAATCATTAAACTTAAAAACTAACCAATCAGAACTCTTCATAAAAAATTTTTGGATCCATCCGGTAAAGTAACGCACTGCTCACTCAGTGTTTCTAACTGCAGAAAAACCTGCAAGGAAATGCTACATTTGTCTTGTGTTTTTCAATAAAAGCTTTCAGTTGTTGTTCTTAATTTTTGGGCAAATTTGAGCCTCGTTGTTCTTACAAAATTGTTCTTATTAAAAAAAGCTTGTAACCGATCACAACAAATATTTTTAGTGGTGGCGAACAGAAAAAAATCAATGGCAATTAACATCATGTTTGCTACGGAATAAGATTACAGGTCTAATTACGCAATACGACGTGCACGCATAACCGATCAATGGCAATTAACATAATTTGAACAATACTGGACACTTACCTGTGAGGAAATGTATTAAGTTTTAATTTATACACGCGCCACTAATATTGTGCTGCTTTGTTATATACTGCAGTCAATCTACATGCATCGGTTTATTAAATAACCAATCATTAAACGTAAAACGTAACCAATCAAAACTATTCATAAAAAGAAACTTGGATCCACCCGCATATTTTAGTCCGTTATAAAAGGTGTTTGTCAGTTGTCATTTTCACTTATTAATCTGTAGCGAAAGCGAAAGTTAAACAATGGATCAGTGCTTACAATGCAACGAACCAGTCACGCAGCGTCAGCAAGACCTCCAGTGTGATGGTTGCGAAGGATGGCAACACCGATGATACGGCACTGATGTGAGCCAGCAGGAGTACCGCCAAGCGGTACGGGCCGGTCACGGAATCGACTGTCGTTGCCGAGACTGCGATTTAGAAGCAGTTGTTGCGGAAATTTTGCCAGAAGCAGAAAGCACCCGTACAGGCGAAGACGATGAAGACAGTATGTCAGACATAGAGAACGAGATTTCAGATGGGCCGACACCACCATTGATTGAGAGTTCGCTCGAAGACCCATCAATCAGGTTAATGGGTTTTTTAAAACAAAATCGAATTACCAAACCACACACACACAAACACACACACACACACACACACACACACGTTTGCAAATTATAAAAATTATACATTATACAAATCCGGCATATTCTTAAAAGAACACACGGTGACGTAACGAGTTGTGGTTTCCGGTGGATCGACAAACCTTATACATATGTAATATGTATTACGCACTCCAGTACGCCATCGTTGTTGCGTTGTTGACTACAAAATATAACCAAGATCGGCACAAGGAATATAAGTCACAAATTTATAAAAAACGAGTAAGTACAATAACAAATCGACATTAGTTCACATCTGGGTTTCGTAATTTCGATAACGTATTTCCGTCTGCGGTCGTGCACTGCCACTGCTATCTGACTCTTTGAAGGTAAACAAACTGCCACTGCTTTCTGACTCTGTGAAGGTAAACAAACTAAGAAATTATTAGTATAGAAGAAATGTTTGGTACGAAACAACTTTGGTACGAAATGTCATTTGGGTTGGTACGAAATGACTCAAGAGTGTACGAAATGACTTGGTACGAAATGACCGGAATTCGTACAGATAGCTCAAAGGAAAAGAGTACAATTTCCATAACATCAGCAAAACAATTAGAAGTTGGACATTATCAACAAAAGGACACCGGAAATCAAATATACGGATCCAAAGACAATTTACAAGAACATCTACAACTACAACTACAACTACAACAGAACAAATGACACGATATTTATTTGTGTTCAGGAACTGGGGGTTCAGAGAATAAGGAATCAATACAACTAAATAGTAACGATACCACGGAAATAGAAAATTTGGACGTTAAAACACTGGTAAAGAACTGTACCCTTCACGCTACGTGTGAACCACCTGCAACTGCAGGTAGCGAGAATATACCTCATTTATATTCAGAGGGAAATACAATGGCCACCTGTAATACGCCAAGCGAGTCCAACAACGACCACCTGGTCCACAGGACACCTCTACATCCAAATCACGGAATGGATACCCAAAACAACGCAGCTATGGAGCTAAACCAACCACAACAACCACCCACAATATCAGACTTGTTAGCTTTCATGAAAGAATCACAGCAACAAATTCAAATGGAAAACCAACAAATTAAAATGGAAAACCGACAAAATCAAGAAAAAACAGAACAGCAGTTACAAATAGTCACGGAAAATCAAAAATATTTCAAGCTCTGAAAGAGACCACAATTGGCTTACTAGAGAAGTGCATGAGTTTGTTAAATTTGAGCACATTGACTCACTGGAGAGTGATGTACGGCAGTCATAAATGATGTCTTTTTGATCTTTTGTTTTGATTCTTCGTTTGTGTACATTTGTAGTGACTTAATTCGACTTTTCAGGTTAATATTTACTTAGTTTAAGATCAGCATGTCAAAATGACTCAATAGCTTCATTCGAGACCTAGAAAGTGAAAGAGAAAGAGAACTATGAATGCTTCAAGTTAAATCGTTTCTAAACCCTGCAAACGTTGGTATGTAAATTCTTGTTGCTACTTAAGTAGCAACCTTTCGAATATCGAATTATTTAGAGCGTAATTTTAGCGAGCGGTTTTGTGTTTGGAATAATTTATACTTTTAATCATGTTGCAATCAAATATATAGTTATCGTTAGTTTGTTGCGTTTTTAGTTGACCGTTGGATTCAAGAATAAAGAGAACTGATGAGATTGAACTTAATGCCTCCAACAATTTGTGGAACTGAGAATTTTAGCTTCATCAAGTAAGAGTTAATCCAAAACACTTCGACCATCTGCGTATCCTGTGGTGGAAAGATGGAAATAAGAGCGTCCCTTCGAGGGAATACAGAATGAAAGTCCACCTCTTTGGAGCCATGTCATTACCAGGATGCGCAAATTTCGCCCTGAGAATTGCAGCTGACGACGGTAAAGATAAGATGGGTATAGAAGCAACGGTATTCATCAGAGGGAACTTTTACGTCGATGATGGTCTCAAATACGTAAGCACACTTTTGAGATGCGGTGGAGATTATTAGTAATTAATTAGCAAATTTAGCAAAAGACTGGCATAGAAGAAGATGATGGTGAAACTTTGGAGAAAACCAAAGCAAAAGTCAAAGAGACCCTGAAGGCAAAACTGGAGCTTGATGTTGATATTGAGCGAGCTCATCATGTAGGAAGAAGACCAGCAATTAGCAAACAATCATCGTGCCAAAGAACCATCGTGTGCCAAATTTGTGACTTTGTTTATAACAAACAATTAAATACATCCTTAAACACATGATCTGGTCAAAACTTCTACACACCACTGTGCAGACTGAATACCATAAGTATGGTTAATTCAATGTATGATTTAAAGGACCTTCACTATGGAATACAATTGAAAATGATATGAAGCTGTCCTCGATGGCAATATTAAAAAAAAAGCTGAAACAACAATGCCATAAAATCCCACTTTTAAGACCCCCGGTTTTAAGCCCCCCCGGATATAAGCCCATCCATTTGCC
>JAOEJI010118903.1:0-12168 GCA_025448255.1 Umimayanthus chanpuru | reverse complement strand
GGATGACTTTATCCCGCAGTGGATAAATCCCTATCCAGTGGATAAAATTTACTCGTTGACCAATCAAAATTATAAACGCGCCAATTTTATCTGTGGGATAGGGATTTGTCCGCTGGATAAAGTTATCCACTCTTCGTACAACCGGGTCCACTACATTAGTAAGTAAGTAAGAAGAGTTAGGCAACATAGAATTTGTTGTGTACGAAGCTGCGAGGGTTTCTGCTACTAAGTGTAAAGAAGGTGGGATTTATTAGATTCCAATCATCTTGAAGAAGGAGCAGAGTGGATTTAAGATGAGAAGTGTAACGCGTATCGTATGGCTGCACTTACGACATTGCATCTATTGATAGTATATTATTTGTGTTGATCTCAAGGCTGGTGAAAATAAAAGAGTGGGTTGATAAGCGCGATCCAGGAGCAGCCGTTATTCCGTTTAGTGGAGCTCTAGAACTCAAGGTTTGTATTCTGTGCATCGCTCTCGGTTTTGCGCATCCCGCACAGACACCCCTAACAATAATAATGACAATGATAATAATAATAACAATAACAATAACAATAACAATGATGTGAATAATAATAATCCCTGGTGATGACTTTTAAGTCGAAAACGTTTGGATTTAACGATTTCAATATTTTATCAAACTTTCAGCCTGCTATTCTAGTTTTAACAAATGTAAACCAATATTTATACAAGGCTGTCCAATTTAGCAGTGGGTCCTGATCAACGCAAAGTATTACAGACAGCTCAGTTGACAGACCACAGCACCGGGATCACTAACCTACTCTTTTCGAGAAGCGCGTGGGTTCTTTTAAGTCACCAGACCAACGACTTGACGTCCCTGTCCTTGGAGCGATTATTATGAAAACAAAAATAATAATAATAATTTTATGTACCATATATTTATGGCATAATTCGTTTAATTATGTTCACTTATGCGCTTGACAAAAATTAGATCATATTGAAATCCTACCGTAAGTTATACTATCTAATTACTGAGCAGCTTCGTGTCCGCTGAATGCGATAAAAATATAGTGCTACTATTTATATGAGCGCTTCACAACTTATCATGTAAGCCAGACCCGTGTAAATTGATCAGTTTGCATCTTGCATATATTACTGCTAAACCTGTCCAAAAATAATATTATAGTGGCCCTGCGTTCAGATTTTGTTGATATAAACACCGAGAGTGACGTGCATCTCTAAAACAAGAGATACAACATCGAGTCAGACTACTGTTTGGCTTACGTTGTGTCGTCCTTTGCATTCAAGACCTGTTAGTCGTACCGAAAATAGCTCCATAGTGAGGTATTAAAATCTGTCCCCTGCCAGTTAGTGGCACGTGATATGTGGTGCAGTCGTGTCGTATGATAGAATCAGAGACCTTACGCAACTTTGACGCGAACGTCGGCGAGAGTGTTACAAAACAGTAGACTTGGTTACAGAATACAATGACAGCTGGCCTACTTTTCATCGTCTGAAGTCCTTTAAGGCCCATGCAAACGGACGCAACATTGTTGACCAACAACACGCAACATTGTTGGGCCCACCATGTTGCGTCCGTTTGCATGGAACCATGACAATGTTGGTACTTGTTGGTACTTGTTGCGTATAGTTTGAAACTGGTCAAGCTTTTAGTCCCATACAAACGGACGCAATATTGTTGGCCAAAAACCCCCAACAACACGCAACAGTGTTGTGATTTGTTGCGTCCGTTTGCATGGGCCTTGAATGCCCATGCAAGCGGACTCGACACTGTTGCGTGTTGTTGGCCAACAGTGTTACGTCCGTTTGTATCGGCCTAAAAGTTTGACCGGTTTCAAACTATACATGTACGCAACAAGTACCACCATTGTTGTGGTTCCATGCAAACGGACGCAACATGTTGGGCCCGACAATGTTGCGTCCGTTTGCATGGCTTTAATAAACAGAGTTTTATGGCTCACTTTCGTGGTTTTCAGATAAGGTGAACGACAAAGTATAAATCGTGTCAATCTTCGTGCAGCTTCAAAATTAAAGTTTCTAACTATTCATGTTCACACAGCTTCACGCAAAATCAAACAGAAACGAATGAGTTATACAAACAATAAAAGGAAAAGTGGGAAGTTTAAATTTCAGCAGCCGTCTTTGTTGACGTTCCCGTCCTAGTTGCGTAAAGTCCCTAATATCTATACTTTCCTGATAACTCGTCCTCTGTTTTGTGCTTCTATAGCAATATTGGACGCAAATAATTTTGTGTTTTCACGGTTTTCTTGGTCACATTAGGGAGCTAAAGCAACTAGGACACGGACGTGGTCGGCGAAGACAGCTGCTGGAATTCTAACATCCCATTTACCCTTTTCTTGTTTGTGTAACTCGTTCGTTTCTTGTTATCAGTTTTGCATGAAGGTGTGTGAATGCGAAAACTTAAAAGTTCTGTTTTTGAAACCGCACGAAGATTGATAGGATTTATAAGTTCTCTGCTGCTCACGTTCTTCATAAAACTCCAAAATTAAGCTTTTCACGTTCTGTTTTCTACAGATGACTGACGACGGAAAAGTCACCAACCGGTTGCATCCCCACATGAAGTTTTTGTACTCTGTATAAATAGACCTTAGCACGGTTTCGTTCGGCCGCCATTTTGGCGGGTAAGCACAGTGGCGCGAAATTTAAAGAGCGTTTATATGGAAGTTCGGCGTCAAATATCTTTAATAACTCTCTAGTTTTTTTAAAAAAGTTATGAATTGAAAACTTTAGTGTTACGAGAGAGGAACTGAATGCCAAAATTTGAGGCATGTAAGCCGCATGCGAAAGCGTTTAGTTACCATTTGAATTTTTCCGTACGTTTTTCTGTTGTCTGTGTTTTGATTTTGTTGCGCCGGTGAAACACAAACAACAGAGAATTCAAATTGTGACTAGACGCTTTCGTATGCGGCTACATGCCTCAAATTTTGGCATTCAGTTTCTCTCTCGTAACATTAAAGTTTTCAATTCATAACTTCTTTAAAACTAGAGTGTTGTTAAAGATTATTTACGCCGAACAAACGCTCTTATTATATTTTGAACCACTATGCCCACCCGCCAAAATGGCGTCCGAAACCGTGATAAGGTCTATTAGGTTTAATGTTTTATAACGTTCTCGTTTTCGATACTTAAGATCCCTGTTGTGAGATGACGACCAACTGATTCTACTAAAGCTGTTGGAAAGACATTCGCTTGTTTCGTATACAGAAATACAACACTGACAACAAGTATTTTCTGCAGTTACTTGAATTGGGGAAAGAAGAAGGAGAAAAGTATCTAAAAGAAAAAGGCGCAACGAGGTAAGGTGTACCGGAATGTTTGTGCACAAAAGCTATCCGCTACAGTTTACACTGTATAGCCTGCCTGGCTGTCTGTCTGTCTGTCTGTCAATCTGTCTGTGTATTAGTCATATCACGTGTATACAGCTATTTCAAAAAAGGTTGTCATAGTCATATAATAGTCGTTACTGGAACCGAAAGGAACTGTGGGGTTCAAGCAGCACAAATAATTTATTACTGTTGGCATCGACTTTGCAAAATATAGTACAGGTTCACCATAATGCCACGGCCATACAGTAACAACCTTCGCTGATGCGTTATCACTCATTATGACTGTACCCAAAGTTCCTTTCGGTTCCAGTATCGACTATTGACTTTGACAACCTTTTTTGAAATAGCTGTATACCACTGCTGAAGGAATTCTTAGTCGCAAGCGAAACTTCTCTTGGTAAGCGCCACGATTGTCTACAAGTGCATAACAGGCCTCGCTCCGGACTATTTTATCCTCAAAGTTTATTGGACGTAAAGGGATCAGCTGCCGGAACACAAGGAGCTCCCTAACACTAAATATGCCCCTCTTTTAAACTGTAAAAGGACAGAGAAACTTTTACTACAGAAAAGGTAGCATATGGAACTCTTTAGACGAATCACTTCAACCCTCAAAAAGCGTTAACCTTTGTGAGCACGTCCCTCAAAAACAAACACCTCGAAGAAGTCTATACTTCTTGATTTTAGGTATGTTTATCAGTATTATTTTACCGTCTACTGTAAAAAGTTTATTGTCGATTTTTAGCTTGTGTTTTATTGTATTATGTTAGTTTTATTAGTAAATTTTTCTCTAACTTAGTAACTGTCTTTGAAAAGCCCCCATTCCATAGCACACCGTACCATACCACACCACACCATACTTATATGGAATCGTGCAGCAAAAGCTCGATTCAGGAAAATATCATGGTGGGTTTGGTTGAGCCATGCGGTTTGTATTTATGGTCGAGCCAAAATACCCATGGGCGAGACCAAGCAAACCCTGATATTTTCCCGAGTCGAGCAGAAACCTGCATGATTACATGTTTATCATCCCTGACCAAAATGTATTTTTGAAAACAAAAATCTCTCGACTTGAGAAAGTTCACTCATGTGTGAACGCTAGCACGCACCAGTTTCCCGCGCATGGGAGACCGCACACCTTCAAAAGATACGTTTTGGCGAGAATCTGTAATGAATGTGTGTATCGCTTCGTTTTTTCCCCTTTTTAATTTCCTATGAAGCGATACAATGATTCAACGCTGATCGAAATTATATTTTTGCAGCTGACTTTCAAGAGAGAAACTAAACTGTCTGTGATTTCGTCAGAAATCATGACACTAGCGATTTTGTGAAAAATCACGACTGTAATCTGGCCTGTGATTGGCTGAAATCATTTTCAGGGATGATAATATACCAAAGCATTTGCAAGCACCTGCACCACCGCTGATCGCCTTTGCCCAAACTAGCTTTTAAGGACACTGGAAGACAAGTTTTGAAAAAAACTGTTTTTTCTGCGTGGGCGAGTACGCTGAATATGCCGGGTTTGATCAACAAAGGTTGATTATGATATGTTTTTCGCCTGTGCAACTTTTCACTTGGCAACTTGGCAACACCATATCCCACAGGCGAAAAACATACCATATCAACCTTAGCTTTTAAAGACTATAAGTGAAATACAAGCTAACCCACTGTTCCCTTTTGACCCCAAGTGCTTTAAACAAAATCATCACCACTGGGTTCAAGGCCCTCCAACTGGAGTACTTTTTCACGGCAGGAAAAGATGAAGTAAAAGCCTGGACGATATTGGTATGTTGCTATCCAATACACCATTTTTTGCTGGATCCATTCCCTTGTGGGGGAAAAAGTCATTACTCGGTCAAATTTGGGCTCGTTCATTCAGCATAAACATTACTTTTTGTCCCCACAAGGGAACGGATCTGCAAAAATTTCCATTGGTAAAATGGTGTATTGCTGTGGTTTCTCTTTTAAATTTTTCTCGAGGTCAATAGTGGAAACTATTCTGTCAAGTGGTTAAATAGGCAAGTGCTTAGTGGCAACTTGTCCCAATTTAAAGTTCTTTCAATTATTGTGAATGTCTGCTGGTAGTTCATATTAAGTATCTTACGCAAATAGGACGGGAACGTCAACGAAGACGGCTGCTGAAATTTTAACTTCCCGTTTTCCCTTTTCTTGTATATAGCTCTTTCAAAAAAGGTTGTCATAGTCTATAGTCAATGCTGGAACCGAAAGGAACCGTGGGGTTCAAGCAGCTCAAATAATTTATTACTCTTAGCATTGACATTGCAAAATATAGAGTGCAGGTTCACCATAATGCCATGATCATACAGTACTGAAAACCTTCGCTGGCGCGTTATCACTCTATAACTATACCCAAAGTTCCTTTCGGTTCCAGTATCGACTGTTGACTATGACAACCTTTTTGAAACAGCTGTATATAACTCATTTGTTTCTATTTTGTTTTGCGTGAAGGTGTGTTAGTATGAAAAATTAGAAACTTTAAATTTGAAGCCGCACGAAGATTGAAATGATTTATACTTTGCTGTCCACGTTCTCTAAAACCACAGGAGTGAGATTTTCACGTTCTGTGTACTATTAACCTTTTCAGCCCAAGCCAGTTTATCAGCATGTAAGTTCTCCCTACATTATCCACACAAAACAAGTTGTTTGGTAATGAGAATAAAGTAAATGATCATACACAGAAAACTATCTAAGATGAAAAACAAAATTCTCCCAACCTGTCTACAAGGAAACTATGGAGACAGTTTAGGAGAATTCAACAATACATCATATGGCGTGTTTGGGGCTGAAAGGGTTAAAAGCCCGTTTACACTAGAGACGCAGCACAGACGCAAGAGTATAAAGAAAACAAGTGGACACAGACGCAAGAAAAGGGAAAATTTCGTTTTTCTTGCGTCAGTGTCTGCGTCCACTTATAGGCGAATGTTTGTTTACATATCTTGCTTCGTTTAAACTGCACAGACAACTATGATGCTACTAAAATAAAAGTCAAATCAGTAACTGATCATCAGTGGGGTACCTAAAACGTGTGCAATTAGCATACGTGCCATAGTTTCTCACTGAGCAATTTTAAAATGAACAGCTGTGAATAATGATAGGGCTTTGAAAGATAAGTTTTGTCAGAAAATTTCAGTCCAATGTGTTAAATGCATTAAAAACTCGAATTTTTACAGCAAATTTATGGCTCATTAATGATTTTGCCACCAGCTGTTTTGTATATTTTTGAAAGCCACTATATTCTCAAAAACTGAACGTAAAAAGCTGAAATTTTTTGTTAAGTAAGTTTGAAAAGCTTTCTTAGATTCTGAATCCAGTTCTTATCTAGCAGGATTATTTCTCCCGGTAAGTGCGTATGCTAATGGAGCAAAATGTAAACAATGACTTCAGGGAAGATTCGCCCATAGTAATAGCTTTATTGAAAATATTCTGGCACCCGAATGATTTAAAAATTTTAAAACTTTGCAAAATTAGTAAACTGCCGGTTGACTTGTCCGGTTTACAAAATTCAACTATAAAATGGCAAAAGTTCGTCATCTAAGAGTTATAACCACTGGTATAATATGGTAAAAAAAATTGTGTTTAAAACGTTCTGTGCGGCAGTTAAAAAGACTTAAACTTTCACTGCTTCTCAAACACTGTCCGTTAGATTCCCGCCTTTTCTTAGGCAGTAGGTGTGCGAGTTTAGAGTTGACATTACTAGCTATTATTATTAATATTATTTTTATTATTATTATTTTTGTTATTATTATTATTATTATTATTCATTTGAACGCATAAGCTTAATCATAAGAAATCTAAATAACAAAGGAAAAGAAAAAGAAATGTTGATGTGAGCTTGTTCTATCTGGTCACACACTTGGCATTCCTTTGTCTTTTCTTTTGTTATTTGAATTTCTTGTGCTTGTGTTTGTTCTTATTTCACAAGTGTGAACCAGGCTTTAGAGAAACTGTCTTGTAAAGTGTAAACGAGGCCTTGTTGTTGCTTTCTTTTTGTAACTACATATGCATGTTTAAATGCTTTCAATTTATTCCCTCAAATCTGGTTTTCAGTGACCCAAGAACAAGCGCAGAAACAGATATTTTAGTTCACCGTGAAAACAGCCATGATGCAAGAACAAGACGTGAAGTAAGCACAAGCGCAAGGGTGAATACTTTTCCTTATTCTTGCCCTTGCTCTTGTGCTTGCTTCAATATTTTTTCTCGGTAAAACGGAACATGACGCAAGGGCAAGGGATGTTTTTAAGCTATTTTATTATCAACAAATCAAAGCGCTCGTTTTAGGTTCACACGAAGTCTTGCCAAGATGGCAGAGGTAGAAGGAAGTTTTCAGGAAAGGTTTTCTCAAACGCTGCGTACGTTTTAATTAGATACAAGGGGTTTGCGCTTGTTACTGCGCTTGTTACTGCGCTTTTTCTTGCGTCGCAAATGAAGACCAGTCTTCACAAAGTAGATTAGTTCCTTTGTTGTGAACACACTGGTTGTTTAATGTTGGTAAAACACAAGCAACGATTGAATACACCATTTTAAAATTTGTTTTTGATAAACAGAGGGGAACTAAGGCTCCACAGGCAGCCGGCAAGATTCACACAGATTTTGAAAAGGGATTTATCATGGCTGAAGTGATGAAATTTGACGACTTCAAAGAGCTCGGCTCAGAAGCTCAAGTCAAGGTCAGTAGTTACCGGCGAACTTGCAGTCTGCATCTTTTTATTAATTCTTTGTAAATATCACATTCAAAATAAGGTAATAAAGTTCTTCTTCTTCTACCGCTTCTCTTTCATTTCGTGGTGTTTCCAACATCGCACAACAATAGAACACAATACAACACAATATAATATAATACAATACATGTACAATACAATACAATACAGTACAACACAACACAATAGAACACAATGCAATACAATACAATACAATTATGAAATACAATACAATACAATATAGTACAATATTTTTTAACTCGTACCAATAGTTGCATTGTTTGAAAAAGTAAAGAAGGAAAATAAATCAGACTATGTGTACTGTAGTTGCCAGGGCTGGACAGAAACAGCTCATTTGTATAGTTGCAAAAATAGGTCAACAGAAAATTCAGAAAACACGAGTATGAACAGTAGAAATTGTAAATGGAATAAATGTTTTAATGTATCTCAGTTTCACATAACTTTGCTTTTAACACTTTTCGTGCCGTTCAGCTACTCTTCCTATTTCTGCCTCCTTTTGCTTTTCCGCATTGCTTCTCACCATTTTTACAGCTAAATTTCTTTCAGCTAGTCCTTTCCAACAGGCAGGCTGCAGCATGACTTCATAGTTTCATTTTGCCTCATTGGCAAAACGTAGTATAAATCCAAAACCAAGATTAAAGTAAAAATTTTCCGTAAATCGAAAAAGCATTTTATAGTTTTATAGTACTTTATAAAGATCTGAACGTGATCTGTTGAATGCTTTTGCTGTAGTGTTAGGTCGCTTACAATTTGGCCGGTCCGATCAGTTCTTAGATGGAACGCACGACTTATCTGAACTAGTTCTGGCCAGAATGGTCCTGCTCGTGGATCATAGCCGCTCAGTTCTCCTGCTTCGGTCGGCCAAAGCGCGGGAACTTGGGGAGTTGTGGCGGGAAAAATGTACGCGTGCGCGCCTTGGACCTTTCCATGTAAACTGGCCCGAAGCAGTTCTTTTCCGCCAACCAGAAAGCGACCTAATTCATATTATTCGCATTATTCCCCAGGCCGCAGGTAAATACCGACAGCAAGGCAAAGAATACGTGGTCCACGACGGAGATATCATCTTCTTCAAGTTTAACGCCGGTGCTGGTTTGACAGCAAAGAAAAAGTGAACAAACTGCAATGAAATTGTTTTACTCTAAATAAACAACATAATCCCTATATTTGGTCCGCTCCCGAATGACACTAAATACATAGAACTCTCCTCCTCAACATCCGTGTCATTGGCAGTCAATTTTAGGTCTTTATAGGTGTTGTTAACTGCCAAAAATATGGGAAGCAACCCAGTTGTTTCTCGCATGAAGTCAGCAAATAAAATATTTTACATGTTTTGTATTTCTTAATCGAAGCACTGTTCAGTTTTGGACATGATAACTTTTGGCCTGCTACGTTTGAAAAAAATTTTTTACAAACGTTTTAAATTTTATAAAAATTTTAGACTTTTGAATTTTGAGAAATAACCTTAACTAAAAATCTTGAACCTTGCGAAACTCCATAAAATAAAAACGGGTTTTCGAATGGTTCAAGACGCAGGACAAGTCTAGGCAGGTTGAAAGTTATTAGAATTGAAGACCCCAGCCATCCCATTATGCCTTGCGTTGGTCTGCTTTGATTAGTGGCTACAGTTAACGATTTTAGGGCTTTGATAAGAAGTTCGTTACAGATCTTAACTTGACTGGATAAATTTCAAGAGGATTACGCATTAAAATGGATTCACGCAAATAGCTGTGTTTCTGGTTAAGACCATAGGTCTTATTTAACATTTCTTCCCCGAAGTGGAGGTGACTAGTGGAATGTATTTTTGGATATTTTTCAGTAAGCACCGATACTGAGGGGAATAATATAATTGTTTAAGTATAAGCCCAACAAGTGAATATCACTTTCAAGAATAGTTTATTTTCATCTGAATAAGTTGAAAAAACCGCGGACATTTTGTCCAGTTTCCCGCATGAATGCTAAAAAGTGACTATGGATGAGTATTTACTTTTTTTTGACCAATCAGAGCGCGCGAAAAATGATACGTTAACCGAGGATGAGTGCTAATCGGGCTTCAGTACCAGTGAGCAACTCTGGATAAAATTTCAAGAGGAATACGCATTAAAATGGATTCACGCAAATAGCTGTATTTGTGGTTAACTCGATAGGTTTTCTTGAGTTAACCCAGGATTAGTGCTAATCGGGCTTTGAACAACCGGGCCCTGGTTATTGCTCTGTAGACCAAGAAGTTGCCAGACGTCATTGCTGATCTTCCCAGTTACTTGTGAGAATCTATTTTCATCCTGTGTCGCCAGAGTTCATTCTAGGCCAGTAAGGTATTTCTCAATGGAACCAAAAACTGATCACTAATTAGTCACTTTTCAGTATAAGACCCGTATCAGTGAAGGTTTTTGGCAACGACATGTATTACCAAGCGCCTACATCTCGCACGTGTCCAATAAATTGATAAAACTAGAAGTAATCAAAGATTAATGGAGTGCGACTTGTTCACTCAAGTGGGCCTCGTTATTGAAATTTATGGATCTTTTATGTCAATAAATACGTATTCTCCAAATATGCAAAATATCTGTTCGTGTTTAACATTATAGTTAAATATCATTGGTCGACGGGGGAATTCCACGGAAAATTTCACGAGCTGTCAAAGGAAATGGAGTTCACTGTGGAACGGAGTGGCGACTGACATGCAAAATCATGCTCAAAACGCGGCATCAAATCCATGTGGAAACGAAGCGTTTCTTTCGTAGAAAACACCTCACTACACAACATTTTGATTTCTATATTATCAATTCTATATTATCAATAGCTTCATTCATACTTTTTCACAATTGCTTCAAACATTTCGACAAACTTCCACTTACCTTCGAACACCAACGAAAAAAGCAGTGACAACAAAACGAAGAAAAACGCCATGGTCTGCACTGGTCACCATGCCACCACGGTCAAAATAACATGGAGTCGAGGCATGTGCTAGCCAGACGAAAATCGCGGAAGAGGGCAACAGGATTGAGCGCGCGAGCAAAAGCAAGGTTAGTTTGCGTTCTCTTTCATCGAACGCAAATATAATTTACATTTTGTTCTGCTTTTATTCTCACTTGCTCTCGTGGGTCTGGCCACAAGAATCGTCCGAGCGGACTGGTTTTATGGGTCTGGGTACGAGAAACACACGAGAACGACCCGACTGATCCCGAACCCCTCTTGTGCCCAGCCTCGCAAAACGCGCGGACGGCTCTCGTACCCAGATCCACAAAGACTTGTTGTTTATTCGATCCAGGAAGACTGATACGCTCGCAACACAAGGTAAGCTGAAATTTTTGTTAGTCTATTGGACAGATGCTGAAATTCACAGTGTAGTATGCATTGGCTGCTTTGCTGGTGCATCACGACATGCGGTATCAGGTATGTCAAGTATGTCAGAAAACGGCGCCAACCAAGCCCACCAACTCCGGTTGCAAAATGCAAGAAAAATATACCGCGGCAAAAGATAAGGTTTTAACATACCAGGTTTGCTTGTCTTGCATTTATTTGTCGACTGCAAAAAGGTAAATCGCGTAATTTTCTGGTCGAAAATAGTTGCATACTTCATTAGTTCATACTTTTGCTGTAAGAATTGGACTTTCAAGACGCCATCTTGGAAATTTAGCCAGCGTTTGTCTCCTGTTACGTAGCACGCATGGCGTACTGTAGTCGTTATTCCGACATGTCATCCTGTCCATATACATTGTATAAACTGTTGATAAGAACTGATATGAAACTGTGTTTGATGTAGCTTACTTTGAGTGCACTCACAACTAGCCATTGTGTGAACTTGTGGCGATTAGACGGATCAGAGGAAGTACGTTTGAAAGCATTTAGGACAAGAAAGAAAGAATCCACAACTTCTTTCCCAGTGCTCTGTCAGAAAATGCCGCCAAATAATTTTTAAAAATGGAATGGTATGAAATAGAAATAGAACGGTAATGGCGCGGAAATGAGAACTGGTTCTGATATGCGCGACAGGCTGTATGAAGAGGAAGACCCTCTCCAGGCCACCCTCCTCCCCAGAGAATCTTTGATCACCTTGCATCTGAGTCCCTGCACTAAGGGGTGGACCATTTGACTTTTTTGG
>JAOEJI010117792.1:0-12181 GCA_025448255.1 Umimayanthus chanpuru | reverse complement strand
CCCCCCCCCCCCCCCCCCGCTTCCTCTAGCAGTGCTCCGTTTTACCGGTACTAAAAGCTAAAGCTACACGAATCAGAAGAAAGTCGAAGCAGACGTTGGAGTCCTAAAGGATCGAACCGGGAACCTCTAGCTCCGAAGGCCGCGTTAACCAACAACAACAACAACAACAACAAAATTATATTAACAACAACAACAACAACAACAAAATTATATTAACAACAACAACAACAATCTTTTGTTTGCACTCAAAAGGAAAACGAAAGAGACAATGAGTTATTATAGACAAAATAACGAGTTCTGCTCACCTTTACAACTACTGGGACTCGGTAGGACAGGTAGCCATTATAAAAAGATTGTCCAAATAGGTACATATTTAACTAATTATTTTACAAGTAACAAGCAACATCATAACAATATAAACTAATCTAATGAGGACAATCTTTACAGAAGAAATATTCCTGCGATGCTAATACGTCATAGTTTTGTATTGTTAATTAATTCCTTCACAAAAGCTAGTGCGTTCAGTGGTTCTTTTTTTTTCCGATGACAAACGCCCATCCCACATTCATGGTAAACTGTTTTCCTACTTGAATCGGTGTTTCAAAGTTGATAGAGTAGTGTATTCGAAGGTGGAATGGTGGTGACTCGAACTTATTAAAGTTTACGGCATTTTTCTGAACTTAACCAAGAATTATTCAATAGGGTGGCGTTTCGTCCTCGGTTCGACCTGGGCAGCAATTAAAACCCATGACATATTAGCGTCACAGGTATCTTTTTCCTATAGAGCACGTTCAAAAAACTCTAAATTTAAAACTTTCAAAAACTCTAGCTTATTTCCGGAATTCTTTTAAACGTATTGTCAATGTCTGTTGGAAAGACCAATTACAAAGATCATAACTTTAGGAATGGTATATTAACCAACCGAGAGAGTCAACATCTAACTACTCCTTACATCATCAATATAAAACACGTTGCATCATTGTGAGTACAAAGCAACAGATCACTCATTCCAAATCCTCTAAGATGAGGTGCTAAATTCTTTGAAGCTGTTTGAAGAACAAGGAGCAAAGTTAAACGTTTCGTTTTGACACTCAATCGAAATCTTCTCTTTCCCAACCAAGACACATTTAATCAACTCCGAAGGAAAGGTTTGCATCTAGCAGTATCCCCATCCTACCTTTCCCTGGTCTCTGCGGAAGATCTTTGCTCGAGGTGCAAGCTCATACGAAAATGACATTCCATGGCTGTTCACAAACTGTGGGTACCCGCTTAAATTGTAAATCTGGCAGTAAAGAAAATTCAGGATTAGGATTTTTAACCTTAAGAAAGACATTATGTAACCTTGTATGCATAAAAAAGTTTTCAATCAGTTAAAATAAGATGGTAAGAAGCCCAAGTTCAACCTCGTCCGCTATCTAAAGGCACATATCCAACGCGCGTTCGTATAATATTTGCAAAATATTCAGTAGTACGTATGTATTGAATCAAGCTATCAATTCGATATTCCACGTGTACATCTCTCTGGAGGAGTTTGAGAGTTTCCTGAGAAAATAGAAAATAAATGTCTACACAAAAATGTTTACGCAAACTGCATATGAAATGGCCAAAATCATCTCACCAACATTTTCCTGTTAATTCAGCGTTCAATGTGTATTTCAAAAACAGGCTAAGGAAGTTAAGTAGTCGTTAGACTTCCAAATTAAATACAAAGTAGTCATAACTTAGTTGCTTAAAGGAGCGATGCATAATGGATAATCAGACAAAAACAATGACTTTCACCTTCACAGCGAACCTAACCATCCAGAAACAAGAAACTCCTTTTTGGTTGCTTAAACAATAAGAGATACAGCAAAAAAAAAAAAAAAAGCAAAAAAACCCCCCCAAAAAACCGTATTAAAAAAGAACAAAATTCAGCCTGGCAAATAAAACAATCCTTTTAACAAAACTTTGTGATTGCACATTAATTTCATCTGTTAGTAGTAGTCCATGCAGTATATAATTCCAGAAACAATTTTAAGAATGTTCACCTTAAGAACATCTGCAGGCTCAATTCGCAGAAAACTCCTAATGCACAAAATCAAAATCAGCCTGAATCGCAAATCGCGTGCTCTTTTAGGGGTTTTTACTGTAATAGAAGCTTCTAGAAAGAGTGGCCTTCTACTCTAAGAACAAATGATCTCATTGGATAAAAATAAAATGCAAGTAATCCAAACCTTAACCCTAAAACTGACCATCCTTAAATAAACTTATACAATAGCTTTTATAGTTTTTGTTTTTACTGTTACCATTACCGCGTATAAGAACCTAGATTTTTTCTAACTTAACCTAAACAGGTTCTTATGTAAATGATACTTACCAGGAAATTAGGCCAAACATGTTCTTCAGTAGGTTCTTAGTTTCTTAAAAAGGACGCGATTCAATTTCGGTAGGTGTGGTGTGTAATTAAAATAAACTATCCACAAATTATCTCCAAAATGACAATAGATGTACTTGTAAAAAGCCCTATTTGTACTTTAAAATCAGGGTTCTGTGTGTCACTTTCATTACTTTGTGAAGAGCTTATATTTTCTTCTCTTACCTGTCTGTCTTTCTCGTGTGTTGTAGTCTTGCCTGACGTTTGGGCATCTGTAATGCCCTCTTCACGAAGCTCTTCGTGAAGAGGGCACTACAGATGCCGAAACGTCAGTCAAGACTACAACACACAAGAAAGACAGACAGGTAAGAGAAGAAAAGAAGGAAAAGATATGAGAACAACCGTCTATGCCAAATCCATGAATTAGCAAATAGAATAGCTTATATGAATTATAAGTTTTGACTCTATTTGACAAAATAAAAACCGGGTTCGAAATTCTATTCTTTAAAAACTGGTTCTTGTATGTAAAAGGGGTCTAAATCGAAAATTATAGCCTAATGCTAGTTTCTTATACACGGGGCTGTACTGTGTTGTTCAATAACCAATGTAATAATTCGTTCATAGTCGACTTACTGTCAGAAACCAGCTCTTTACTGAAGTAGTTATCATGATCTTATATTTGTTAACACCTCGCCCCACTCCCGATCAGCATTCGGACCCAGACCTACCTTTTCATAAAACGGTACATTGTAAGATGGCCAGTACCCAGCCCTCAGGATTGGTGTCTGATCCCCGCTGACCACTAACCTGGTAGGAAACAAGAAATACACAAGGAATACTGATAAGGAATATTTTCAGTAAAACTATTCCAAAATTAACATAAAAACGACGAATCTTTCCATATAAACTGGCCAGAAACAGTTTTTTTCAGCCGGCCAGAGTGGACAAACGGAAAGTAACAAGAGCTAAAGTGCGACTATACTTAGACGTGAACATACACCGTATTCATAATGGCGGACTGAGACATCAGATCGAGGCTGGACAACCATGAGCGTCCTTATGGCCTTTATGCAGAATTACAAAATGGCGAACGCTAAAACTTCAAATTCTACGGATGTTGTTCTCACTGAAAATGACATCCCAGGAGCTGCTTTTGAAAGACGCAAACCTTGCAAAACTTAGAAGAAGAAGCCTGTCCAGCCTCGACTTGGTGGTTTGGGCGCCATTATGAATACCGTGTATATCTTGTTGTACCCGAGCAGCTTGCGTTTAACGTAAGGGAGCGTCTTAAAAACAATTTGGTACCGCTTTATAATGTCCATTGGACGTTAAGGGCTTGCCCCAATTCCGTAAACGTCCACTATTGTTTCTGTGTTGTAAAACTTACCTTTACAATGGAAGATTCGAAGCATTTCAGGGTACTTGCTCTGCAACTCACTGGGCGATCCAATTGTCGTGCGCATGCATACAAACACCAGTGAAAGTCGTTGAAGAAAGTAAAGAGCATCATACTGACATGAAATTCGCTTGTCTCCATTCTCTCGGTGAAAGATTTTGCTAAATAAAATACCACTATTATAAGGCGTTTTTCCTCGACGTCCACTGGTAACTCCTTAGATTGAACCCCCTCTCCCCTTCTTAACGCCCAAGGCACGTTAAGCGGTAACAAATCGATTTTACAACGCCCTCTAAGTCGCGTACTATTTTCTTTCATAAAAACGTCCATAACGTAACATAACGCAATTCTCGATGTCACGCAACTCACGTGGGTATCTGCTCCACAACCCAGAGGACGCCGTCACGAAGGGACCTGTTCAGTTCAACCAGCTTCAAGTCCAGCACCATGTACTGGTTGTTATACGTCCCTACAACAACCAAAACAAAACAAATAAATCAAAACTGATCAAACACGGAGAACGGTGAAAAAGCTGCAAATCAAAAACATTCATACAGGGTGATCTCTACAGCGTACATCAGCACTTTTTACAATTGATTTCCTAGAAAGCTTAACTTCTTTTCACTTCTTCAGTAAACGTGAAGCGAGTTTTACCGGAATGACCACACAAAAAACGTCTATTCAGTATAGCTGATTTGTTGCCGCAATTGATCAAGCAGTTGCTACAAAAAAGCGTTACTTTTTTTTGCAGAACGAAGGTTAGATGATGTTCCTTTTATATGGATGATAAAGAAGAGGAATGTGTATGTTTGAATTCGCAGTTGATCGACGTCGAAAACGTCAACGCAAAGTTTATGAACCACGGAAATAAATAAAATGTGCGTGATTGAAGCAGAGACTGAGATTTGTCCCTACAAACTACTTCTAACACTACGGAAGGAAAGAGCTTCCCAATACGTTTAATTTGTTGCATAGTACAGAAGTTGTAAGTTTCCTATGCGATACATAGTTCTAAAGTAGCTACAGGAATACCATGATTTGCTTGTATTTATATTTTTATATCTCATATCGTCAATCAAAGCAAGAAAATATATCTTAGCATCAAAAGTATAGTTATCAGAATTGCAGTGATAAGTAAATCTTCGAACAGTTAGAACATCTTCTCCAGGAAACATTTTCTGTTACCAAAAGCTTTGGTAACACGCCATTTGACTCTAATTAGGTGACGTCACAACTGTTGTTGTGCCTTGACTTCGAAATTTTAAATTTTCGCTAAAAAGTGACTTAATACTGATAACTTTACAATGGATTCTAGCTATCTTGTATATTTCAATCGCTAAATCCTGTTTTCTCATCATTTTCAGTTTTACAACTCATATTTGAATAAAATCTGAAAACTTAATTATCCAAGATGGCGGCCAGTTGTGACGTCATTTATGTAACTATAGTTGCCATGGAAACCAGTAAGACACCACGTGGTTACGCTTAATTGAAAGTAAAAAGTAAGCTCATTATATGTGCCAAAGATCATGTCAATCCTCAACGGGATTCGAACCCATGCGATGCCGGGGGCAGATGCTATGAAGCCATTCATGGCAGGCAGGTCAATTATGAGCTCTAATAAACCGTGCTACTGTGAGTAGTGTTGGGATAATCTTCGAAAATGTTTAAAAACTCTTCGAAATAGCCCTTGTTTATTATCCTAAATAGTTTAGAGTGTACGTTTTCTAAGACCGCACCTGAGTTGTACTGCTTTACGATATCGGCCCACTCCTTGCCATTGTGTGCCATCAAATGTGCCAGGCGTACCCGCTGCCAGGCCAGCAGTGTTTGGGGTATCACCTGGTCATATAGGCTGGTATTAAATACATTGTTGGTCGTCTGTAGCATGATCAGACCGCTAGAAAAACAGAAAACAATATGTAAGTGTTGAGATTCCTTCCTTCCTTCTTTTCTTTCGTCCTTCTTTTCTTCTGTCCTTCCTTCCTTCCTTCCTTCCTTCCTTCCTTCCTTCCATCCTTCCTTCTTTCCATCCTTCCTTCTTTCCTTCCTTCCTTCTTTCCTTCCTTCCCTCCTTCCTTCCTTGCTTTTCCTTCCTTCTTTCCTTCCATTCCTCCTTCCTTGCTTCTCATCTTCAATCTGTCCTTACTCACTTCCTTTTTCTTTCTTTCTTTCTTTCTTTCTTTCTTTCTTTCTTTCTTTCTTTCTTTCTTTCTTTCTTTCTTTCTTTCCTTCCTTCCTTTCTTGTTTGCTTGCTTCCTTCATCCTCCCTTCCCTCCTTCCTTCCTTAAATCCGTCCTTCCTTCATTCCTTCCTTCCTCCCTCCCTTCCTTCCTTCCTTCCTTCCTTCCTTCCTTCATCCTTCCTTCCTTCCTTAAATCCGTCTTTCCTTCCTTCCTTCCTTCTTTCTTTCCCTCCTTTCTTGCCTTCTCCCTCCCTCTCTTTCTTCCTCCCTTCTTTCCTTCCTTCCTTCCATCCTTCCTTTCTTTTAACTCAAGCCAGAACGCCTAGCCTAGGCGTTTCTACTTGCACTCGTTGAAAAAGATGGGATTTTTGGAGATCTCCAAATGATCTCGTCATACGTTTTAAACAAATTTGGTCAAATTTTGACTGTAAGCGAACATAACCTTCCTTCCTTCCTCCTTCCTTCCTCCTTCTTTCTTTCTTTCTTTCTTTCTTTCTTTCTTTCTTTCTTTCCCTCTTTCCTTCCTTCCTTCTTTCTTTCTTTCTTCCTTGATTCCTTTCTTCCCTTCTCCCTTTCTTCCTTTCTCCCTTTCTCCTTTTCTTCCTTCCTTTCTTTCTTTTTTTCTTTCTTTCTTTCTTTCTTTCTATCTTTCTTTCTTTCTTTCCTTCCTTCTTTCCCTCCTTCCTTGCTTCCCATCTTCAATCTGTCCTTTCTTCCCTCCCTCCCTCCCTCCTTCCTTCCTTCCTTCCTTCCTTCCTTCCTTCCTTCATTCATTCCTTCCTTTCTTCCTTAAATCCGTCTTTCCTTCCGAACACCAACCAATGTACTTTTATTTTCATACCGAAACGCGCATTTTGAGATGTCTTGCAGTCCTGTCGAACCAGAGTTTCCTTGGGCAAAGCTAACTTGAATTTGAAAAGCCTTCTATTACCTGTCTAAAATGTAGAAGTCGTCTAATGACTCCAGGAACCCAGGATAGCTAGAAAATGACATTCCTCGGGTCGCTGAAAGAAAAAAGTCGGCATTAGAGAGTTTCCAACATGAAAGCATGACGAAAAATTGATGTACAATTGTGTCAAGTGTGATGCAATCGACTTGTTAGTCTAATGGCTAGCTAAGTTTTCACGAACAGTTAAGGTTTCCAGTACTTAGCGCAAGTTTAAATCACACAGTGGGGAAAAAATCCACAAGAAATGTGCTTAATTGAATTTTTGAATTATATCGATCAAGGTCTTGTCTGTTGTAAACCAATTAGTACGCGAACTTTTGTGCAGGAATTTATAATGAACCGTAAAAAAAATACGGCGTCGGGTACCTTTACCGATAATTCTTTGGACACGAAAATCCAAAAAGTATTTATAAGAACGCACTCAAAAGTTCTAAAAACTCCAAATCTACCATAAACAATGCTGCTAGTACAGGGATGAATTTCCCCAAAATATGTGACTTTCTATGTGCCTACTGGCTGTGTTAGGTTCGCAAGGTATTGTGGTAAAATGTACCGTCGTCATTTTCTGGACACGGTCAATTAAGAATCATAACGTATGAGCGTTAAAGGAATCTTTCTCGGAAGTTGTACTTCTGCCGGTTTAAAACTTGACTTAGGATAAAAACCTAAAGAGATAGAGACTTGTAAACAATAATAAGTGCAGTCGCCTTACCTGTACTTTCGTCTGCCAAGTTAAAGTAGTAGTGTTTGTAGATTCTCACCATCGCACTATACGTAAACCAGCTAAAGTGAAGAAAAAAATCGGGTAAATTGGTGGAAAATGTGTCACAACCGAAAAGAAAACATTTTAGATAACGTCTTTGTTTTGCATGATTATGAAAGAAATTGCTCCAAGATTTATTTTTGTTTAAGTTGGCTTCGTTTAAAAGGAACTATCGGCTGAACATCAGTTTTTCAAAACTTTGTTTTCTTTTTATTCTTTCTTTCACGTGTATATATAGACACAGGGGATCGTTATCCCTGATACAGAATATTGCGGTGGCTCAACGATGTAGATTGTACTTTCGAGTAGCCATCTCATACCCAAAGCGCTGTTGAAATAATTTTAACGAGTGATGTACATATCTTACAGTGAAATACTCGTGTTTATAAAAATACGTTGTTTAATCTTTGGAGTGTTTCGAATTGGAAGGATGATCACTGTAAAACAACTCTACAAAGTACAGAGCACAGTAACTTGAGCTGACTTGCACGTACCTGGAGTGTGCGGCAAATATATCCTCGTAAGCTGGCAGTACTTTGATGAGAGCCGAACAGTGGCCCATTCGTCCAACCTGTAAGATTGTAGGGGAAACCATTATCACCTTTTGGACATCGTAGTATACTGGGTACTACATGGTACCGAGGCTGGTGGTTGTCTGGCCCCGATTGTTCCGAGTTGACAGCACTGCTCATTTGATCAATCCTTATCCAGCAGAAAAGTGTTGACAATAAAGGTCGTTTTATTTAAAAGTATGGTTAAAATGTTTTGATGTCATAAATTGAAAACAAACTCTTTAGGTCAACTTGACCATCATCAGGTTCATGCGTGGTTCATTGTTCCGATGTTTAAATGTAGTTTATTGAGCAAAACACTTTTAAACTGTTCACCTTAAAAAAGCTCCGTTATCGTGTTAGTCTTTTTTTTCAAGGAGACCGGATTTCCCCAGCGCTAGGGATATTTCTTGTCCTAGGGGCAGAGACAAGCAAACATAGCAAAGTAGAGACAACGCTGCTGTCAGGGACTGCTTTACTTGGCGCAGTTACCAAGCAAGAATTGAGTTCCCGGATAAAAACATCACTAACTCGCCAGCAACAAATGGCGGACAAGAAGTGAGTTTAGTCAGCTTTTCCTTTTATACTCTTCTTAGTTCTGTGGCAAGGAATTTTCTTATTGTACTTAGTTGTTTGTTGACAATACCAACAATTCCTTTTGCTTAATGCAGTACAACATTACAATGCTGCATGTGTGCGTTGTTCGAAGTCGTCACGGGTAAGTGATTTATCACTAGCGAAATAAAAGAGTAAACGAGTGAGAGTCAGGGAATCCCAAGAACCCGGATAACCCTAGCGCAAAGGAAATTTGGTTTCCCTGTAAACAGGGGCAAAAATGGATCCTCCTTGTTCACCATTGAACTAAGCAGCCCGCGCGACAGCCTTCTGGGTTCCTTGAGATGGTTCTTACCTGAGCAATAACCTCATCTTTTGTCATCCGGGACCAGTCAGGCCTCAGTTCAGGAGCCAGCACGTGGCGAAGATCAATAAGATCACCGACGCCATTGAGCATTTGAAAGGCGAATCTGTCAAGACCCTAAAATACCAGACAAAACAAAACCATTCAGAAGTTAAATGACACATTCAGAATCCACGTATTCTTGTCCCAGATCAGTCTACAGCCGATTGGAATTACGTATCCAAAGCCTCAAACTGAATGCTAGCAATGGCATTTAAGCGGTTTGAGTTTGTTATAGATATCAGTTGTGTAGAGATAGAGTTGACTCTAGTTAGAATTATCGTGATGTATAGGAGGACTTCAGTTGCTTTTAATGAACTCTTGATTGGCTGTTTGAGACAAAGACTTATTTGTTTCATAGAGCGTTTGCTACATGTTTACTTTTTGTTTCATTTGCCAAAGCTAGGAAAGAAAACTGCAACCGTTCGTTCACAGTTTGTTGAGCCGCAATTTGTTAGCAGCGTACAGAATCTGCTTCGCCCGACAAATCAAGATCAAAACACGGTGACGTCACATGAACATGTTCCAAAATCCAATAAGATGGCACGCGCGTTTGCTTTGTGTCCGCAGAACCAATCAAAACTCCAGAAACTCGTTTCGCGTTCGGTTCGTCTGTTTTCGTTTCAAGACCAAATGAAATCTGTTCCATCTCGAAGGCGTTTGAATTGTAATCACTACATTAGCTGAAACCCACCTTGTAAAACGTTTCGGCCATTTCAGCGACTTCTTCAGTTAAACTGAATAATAATTCTTTTTACATACAAGTACAGGCATATATAATAGTGCTGAGCGGCCAAACCTTACTAGTTACTCCTTCACTTACGTGTTTATTTATCTTAATTTCCTACGACCAGCTCCCATCTGGCCTTGTAGCTCAGTTGGTGGAGCAACGGTGATCTGTTCTGGAGGTCGTTGGTTCGAATCCTGCCGGGGTAAGAGATTTTTTTCTCTTTCTCCGTGTGCCGGTCCATTTCCTTTCTAGCTAAGGCTGTCGCTCAGGAGGTATTATTTGGAATCATATTTACTACAGCACTTCAACATACCACATTTAAAACCATGTAGGTTATAGTTGTACTTCGTTAATTAAGTCTTTTTATTAGTTTAATTTTTGTCTCGAGTGACGCATTAATGGAGTTGTGGTCCTCTTCGATAACGAAGGACGAGCAATACAACTTCGTTAATAGCAAATGTTGTTAATGTTTTAAACTTCCGTATCCAAATAGAATTATCCAATCCCATCCACTAATAAGAAACGACAGAGTTCGTATCAATTCATGATAAATGGAACAAAAAAGAATAGTTTCGTTACAAACCAAGATATTATTACATCATTTTATGGCTTTCTTTCTTGTACAGTTGAAGTTTAGTTGCTTTATTGTTCTTTTTAAAATTGTCATTTTTCTATTATTTACTCTCTTGTTATGTAGTTCTGTTCACTTAGTAGAAAAGTGCGCAAACTCATTTGGTTATTTATTTTTAACTCTTGCCGTAATATTTCAAATGAAAGAAACCTTGCTTAGCTTTCCATTTTCCAATACGGAACATATTCACTCCCTCTGACATGTAGACAAACGAAAGTAATTAATTTTACCTACATTTATAAACTCATTTTCTACCCACCTTCCCTTGAAAAGGAAACTTGTTATAACCATCTGCAAGACCTGCAAGAACCCAAGGAAACTGACAGCGTTACTATCTGCATGTATTATACAATATCTATTTACATTGTATGTAGATTAATGTGGGTGCTGTCGACAACTATGACATCACTATGACGTCACTATGACTGTCACACATATCAGTTAATCTCGTAGTATCTGGAAGAGGTTCTCATAATCGTGAAGTTTTTATCTAAGTCACAGAATCTCCATAACGATTGCTACATTATGTGCACGTGCAAATGACCATTACTACGTATGACGATACTAGTAGTGTCACACACAATGTCTAAGTTGTACAATATTCTGTATGCAGGTGTGTAAATCACAATTCAAGACGTTACTAATAGAGTCGTCACATAATCTCTATGCTGTACGCAACTGCAAACAACCATTCATGACGTTACTACTTGAGTCACACAATTTCTTCGCTGCATGCGAGTCAAATGCCTTTCATAGTACACTTTATTTTCGTGACACTAAATTTTGCGATTTTAGCCATTTTAAGAAAATTGCGAAGAAACTTGCTGCAGTGAAATTAAACTCCTGGGTTAATTTTGAAAGGCCTACAAATTTATATTTTTGCTTTGGGGGATAAGAATGTTTCTACATAAATCCCTATTTGAAATTTGTAGACTGCTTAATTATTGGCCTCGAAACATAAGTTTTGTCCTACTTTTCGTTATTTGCAGGCCCTTAATTCGCACCCTGAACTCCTAAAAGTTGTTAAAACGATTAAATCATTTTTCTTCATAATTAACAAAATTCGCGCCATTACAGTGCCTTGAAATGTTACTATCAGAGTCGCACAATCTTTAGGCTGATGGACATAACATGTTCGGAACTCAACAGAACTGACTAATGGCAACTGATTTGTAATTGGCCGGGTAATTTGTCAGGAGTCATTCTAATCAAAACTGAAGGTACTAAACTACGCACGTAAATCGCAAAACAGCATGATGTATAACATGTTTGCCATTTGCCCGCTCTGTTCCAAGGTGTAAACCTAGCTTAAAATGTAGCATGCACCGAGGCTTAAAAATGGCAAAATGGAAGGATATCTTTAAGAACTAACTCAGGCTGATATTAAGAAATGATCGCTTAGTTCTATAATTTTTAATAATAGACGGAGAATTGCAACTGAATATCATGAGATTTATCCTGAAGTGGAATTTCGCAAACTGGCGATAGCAACGCATTCGTGTACTGTACATGAACGAACCGAGTTAGATGTACAGTGCATTTATATCCTATAGACACAGTTATAAAAAATATCAACAGGGCCCGCGGAGGGGAAGGGGCTGGGGGGGCTTCAGCCCCAACCTCTCCCCCCACTTTTTTGAAAATTATAAAGAGTTACTGAGAAAA
>JAOEJI010116681.1:0-12183 GCA_025448255.1 Umimayanthus chanpuru | reverse complement strand
TTCCGAAATGAAAGAAATTGGATGAAGAAAAGTGCTAGGGTTTCAGAAAAACTGGTAAGCCCGGGCTTACCTGGCTAACAGGTAGCCACGCGCCTGGTTGGACCAAAACCTTTCTGATCTTCAAAGGTCCATGCAAACGGACGCAAAAAGTCACAACATGTTTGCGTGTTGTTGGGGGTTTTTGACCAACAATGTTGCAACCGTTTGCATGGGCTTAAAAGTTTGACCGGTTTCAAACTTTACGCAACAAGTGCCAACAATTACCAACATTGTTGTGGTTACATGTAAACGGACGCAACATGTTGGGCGAGGATTTTTTTTGGGGGGGGGGAGGAGGGGTGCGCACCTCAAGAACCAGGGACCAAATCGTTGATGTTGGAGTGATACGCCACGCAAGTTCGAAAGAGCAGAGTATTCAAACTATGGACTAACTGAAATTGGGACGGCTTTGAATGGTAGTGGAGCGCCGAAGGCACGAGCCTCTAAGCGGATCTCGGGGCATGCACCCCAAGAAAATTTTCAACTTTGAAAGCCTTTTAAAAAACGCTATTTCCAGTACTCTCAGGCCGATAGCTGTGTTAAAAAGGTTCCGAAAATCGATCGTTATTTTCTTCTTAACTTTGACAAAAAAGAGCGTTGTCATCAGCTGTAATATACCGTAAAATTCCGATAATTAGCACAACCATGTATAAGCCCTGGGGCATTTAGGAACCAACTTTTGAAACGGAAAACTCCTTCCATGTATAATCCCCCCCGAAAATAAGCCCGCGGGGGTTATAATTGGAATAATTTTAAAATTTAAACATAAAGTTGAACTTAGGGGGTAGGTATTTATTAACTATACAATGTGGTATTGACAGTTGTAAGTACATTATTAAAACAAAAAAAAATGGAAAAATCAGTAATAAAGACAGGCTGTGAGCAGAAAATGTCAAAAAATAACAATTGCTTAAACAAAAAATAGCGTTTTCAAAACGCAAATATTCGTCCATGTATGAATCCCCCAGAATATAAGCCCCCATCCCCCCCCAAGAAAATGTTTTGGAAAAGGCCCTTTGACCAAAAATAAGCCCCGGGGCTTTTACGGTATTTTCATAATAAATAACTTTTGTCACACCTCTTTTAGTGCTTACAAAGGACCAAAAAGTGCACAGTGTAGTTTTATCTTTTGTTCATTTACGCTCTGAGAGTTTACATTTAGCAGTCGCTGGGGGTAACTGAATCTTCTTCATTAGTATCTCACAGCGTCAAGGTGAAATTAGCAGCAAAACGTTTATTTATAATTCATACCCTGACAGCAGACCACTTCTAATTGGTCGATGTTTTCGCGGCAAACAGAGTTGACCAAAGCCAGTCGAAACTCCGCTTTTCAATCAAAATTAGGTGTGTTGAAAATGATCAAGGTTGAGATACCTTTAGCCATTGGATACCATTTGTAACCCGTCAAAATCCTCTTGAGAACTAAAGGGGCCTTTGTTTTTTGACAATATATCTCAACAGAGAGCCGTCCTCTTGAGAGTTGCAGGGGTTTAAGTTACTTTTCGCAGTACATCTCAAAAAGAAAGCTGCCTTTCAGAGCGAACTCATCCAAATAGGGCAAGACTTTGCTTGAGAAATTCAAAGCGGTGATTACTGAGGCTTTATTAAGTTGATCGGTGTCCAAAACCGTGCCTTCTTCAATTATTTCCTAACGCTTTTGATCACGGGCTGGAACTTTAGCAAGGTCGGAAGGCGCGAGTGCGGACTGTTCAAAGTATTACGCATTTGCTTAAAGAAGGCATATTCTGCATGGTTCTTTGAATTCACCAAACAAGCACACTTAAAAATGCACCCTCTCCCCAAAATGAAGAAAGCTACAAACGTTGAGTAAAAATATAAAATGCGTTTATTTACAGTTGAAGTTAAAAATTATTTACAATGAATGAGACAAAAACATGGCAAATAAAGATCAAGAACATGAACAATAAAAAAACGAAGAAAAAGTACACATAATTGTTAAATTCAAATGGATGATTCGTGTAATATATAGGCCGGCGAGGGTAAGTGCAGTGGCGAGGGAGAGGGCGAGGGAGAGGGCGATGGCGAGCGAGATCGTGGCGAGGGAGAGGGCGATGGCGAGAGAGACGGTAGTGATGGCGTAGCAGGCGGAGTAGGTGAAACGTCACTGAAGTTCAATCTAAGAAGAGGACAAAAATGTTGAAATAAATCACAAATTATTTTAACATATTGAACCAAGTTAAATTATCGTAGTTCAATTGGATTTTGTTTGGCATTTCACGGCATCGGTATATACAGCACTTACGATGAAGCACTTTGCCTCTCTGCACTGCCTCAGTCAGAATAGGGTGGGGGCGCAATTATTCTGGTGGTTCCCACTCTTGGCTGTGTGGCCCAATGAATTATTTCCATAACGGCATCGCTGTTTTGTAAAGAGAGACATTGTGAGAACAATCAAATAATCTGAAATAATTTAGAAAATCGGGTACATCGAAGACTTTCAAAAGTATATTTTTCAAAGACAAATTACTTGTGTCGAAAGTTTATTTATACAAAGTTTAATAATTCAGGTGAAGATAAATCATTGACAAATGTATTTGAATTTTTCCAGAATGGAATTTTAGCAAGCATACTTACAATCTGGCTGTTGTATAGCGCATGCCAGGATTCATCTGCAGAACAAAGGAGTTGACGTTACGAAGTATCGAGTCATTTGAGTTGACGCCATATGGCTAACAAACCGAGTCAACTTGCTGGAATCCATTACATGGATATGTTTATCCAATGATTAAAACAAAGCGCGCATGAAACATGATTTGGATCGGCAAGTTTAAAAACAGCTTGTATAAACACAGGCAGCCCAAGCATAGAGTTAGTATTTAGCACTGCAGAGCGATATGGTAGATTGAGTCTATTTTATAAGACTTTGTATGGGAACAAATATCGAGTTCGCAAAATCGTTGTAAATTGGTGCAAACGGCACAAATAAAGCTTAATTACCTTAGCTGTTGCTCTCTTGTGTCATTCTTGTACACATCAGGGCATTTAGAGGCGATTTGATGAAAATCCCGTCCAAATCGCCTCTAAATGCCCAGATATGTACAGGAATGACACAAAAGAGCAACAACTAAGGTAATTAAACTTTATTTGTGCCGTTTGCACCAATTTACAACGATTTTGCGAACTCGATATTTGTTCCCATACAAAGTCTTATAAAATCGACTCAATCTACCACATCGCTCTGCTGTACCAAATACTAACTCTATGCTTGGGCTGCCTGTGGTATAAAAGGAATCCTCTGCTCAGTATACAATCGGGCAAAATGATTTAAGATTAAAGTCGACCTGCAGCTAATATTTAACCCATTGTGTTTAAGGTTATTTAGCAAATGCTTTTTCGCTGATCTTTGAATTATCTAAAGAAGCGGAAAGGTTCAAAATCTGGGACAACATTCAAGATGGGGGAGTTTTTCGAAGAACCAGACGAAATGCATAACAAGTACAAGAAAGTGAAGAAGAAACTTACACGATCATATGCCACGAGCTCTCTGCCCAGCCACGCAATAATTTCGGCCAAAGCGTCATTCACATCAGGGTCTGTAATCTTTGTTCGGTTGGTAAAGCAGAAGAACATACTGTTATCCAGATTGTTATTAGCTAATTGTTGTAATAAATTATGAGACAGCAGCTATTAGCAGCTATTAGAGTGCTTTCTATAAACCGAAAAATCACTTCACTTACCGTGATATGTTGATGTTCGGCCATTGCAAGCAATGTGCGAATAGAGGGTGTTCGAACAAAGGCACTAAGTCTTTATACGCGAATAGGACTCCACGTGGCTGAAATCTGAACCATTTTTTGCAAAGCATGTACATTGAGAACCGAAATACAGCCTCGCAAGTACTGGTGAATATGGTTTTGTCAATATAAAATGAGACCCTTTTTTAAAGACATAAAAAAGGAAAGATTATTTGCATCGGTTTTCCTTGACCGTCAATTACTACAATCATTAAAATGTAACTTTCTATCATTAAAAACTTGACAAGAAATCACGGCAGCAGTAAAATAGTCATTGTAAAATTGCAAACTTCATATAAAGGATCCTTCATGGGCGGGTGTGATCGAGGTTCAGCTACACACACACACACTAATGTTTTCTCTTGACGTTTCCGGTTGAGTGTGGTTGGACTGACGTTTGCAGGCCATTTAACAGCCCGTTAACACCTGCTGTTTTTGAGCAAATTTTTTTCAGTTTCGGTGCAAATTTTGTAGCACTTAAATGGCAATTTGTTTGTTGGACAAACAAATTGGAGAATCATTATCATCTCTTTTTTAATGTTGCGCGCGACAATGACAATTTTCTCTCTTGACTTTGTTTGCAATGCGGTGTCTAAGCAACGCGGCACTTCATTCCGATGATAATTCAGCCAAACTGCATATTTTTATCTTTTAACGTTAATTTTTTTCAAAGTGCAGATACCGCAACTTCTTCCCGCATTGGGCTTAATGGTGACTGTCTCTGCCTGGTTCTCGTTTTGCCGTTTAACGGGCTGATTTACTAAGATGTCCTTGAGCCCAATGTTTATTTTTTTCTTGCTTTCTGTAGGCATGAAATTTGTTAGAAATTAACGACAGTATAGTTACTGAAACTCGTGCAGTCATCCCATAACGAGAACTTTCAGGTGGAGTAGGCATGGGGGTGTGTGTATGTGTGTGTTTGTGGGGGGGAGGGAGGTGGGGGTTGACTGAGGAACTCAAGATGAGGGGGACTGAAAACGCAAAAGTGTGTTGGATGGCACTCCATGCCCCTCTCCCTACGCGGGTCCTGACCGAAGTGAACGTTAACCGAAAACCAAAAACCAAAACAGTGTTTACGTTTATTTCTCAACTGCTGATGATTAGTTACAAACTCCAACCCTGTGCTCTTTTTCACCCAGTCTATATCCGTTATTTCCATATTTAGAAAACGACTGTACGACCATTTAAGAATTGTGTTGTTTTTCTGAGCGTTTGACAGAAATCAAAATTATCTTTGCGCAAGAGTGACCGATGACCAGCTCGCTAGACAATGTAGCCTCCCTTCAGACGCGTCTAAAATTTCCTTCCCGGGCGTTCAAAAGGTTTTAACTGAAAAACCCGACGCAAAGGTTTCCCATGTAACGAATATTATTGATTGATCGAAATCTCGCAAACAAAACTGCTTTGGCCGACACTAACAAGGCGACGCTTTTCGTATATATGCAGCAGATATAAACGATTTTATTTACAAAGTTGAATATTTCTTACAGCTCATTTGCATGACGTATTTCACTAGCAGATACTGGTAAAAAAAGTGCAAGTTATGTTTTTACAATGGCTAGTACTCTTGATTGTGTGCTTATTCTTAATTGGAGTGATAGCTCCGCCCTTGACCGCCATTTCACCCGCCGTGAATTTATAGCGGTTTCCGGAAAGCAGCTGAAAAGTTGAGAACGGTGAGTAGATTTGCTAGTTCAGGGACGGACCATTAGAAATGTGATGGGGAGGGTGGGCCCAAAGCAAAAAAAAGAGAAGAATCCGGCAAGCAAAAATCAAGGGAAAAAATATTTGAGCAGCTCCTTGCGACATAAGGAAAAAGGTTGATATACCACAAAAAAATTCTTGCACCGCCAGTTCACAGGAAAAAAAGTTCAAGCAACTCAGGAAAGTCCTACCCCTCCCATCACTTTTCTAATGGTCCGTCCCTTAAATCAAGTGTCAAAATGTTGGTAGAGCCATCATCAGCTTACAAGTATACTCGGTATTACTTCTGGCTTCAGCAGTAAAGTTTCGCTTGCCTTTGGCTAATAAAACTGCAAACTTAAACTTAAAGATTAGATTTTTTCTCGAGATAGAAGCAATGAATGGAAGCATTTTTGTTGTGCAGTGAGGATCCAGCATGCTGCGAAGTTTTTGGAGGTCACATTTTAAGCATAGCAATAATGACATCTGAAGTGCCATGACACGTTGCTTTTTGCAAAGAAATTGCAATACTGTCGAAGCGGTCCGTCGAACCTTTTTTCAAAACTGTGAATGCGAGGATCAATTGGTTCTATTTCTTGAAACTTTTGCACTGGTCAGGAGTTTATTTCGCGTTTACTATACTTTTTAATGGAACGTGACCGTAGTACCGGAAACTGTTCCTTCTTGTGAGTGTGACTTTGTTTGCTGCCATTCAAACTTACAAGTCCGTAGAACTAACATATCTACTTTGGAAATTCGAGATAATGCGGTTTTTGTTATGTGCAAAATCTTTTTAACTAAACGAAGCGATGATTGGTCCCTGTGGTACTGGTCCAGGTTAAAAATTGAGAGGTCTCGTGTGAATACAATACGATACAAAGGCTTTATAACTTTATGGTTTGATCTAATTATTGAAATACAAATAAAAACCGTGATGGCTAAACAACTCTTAAAATAGCTTGAAAAGGTTCCATAGACTAGTAGATTGGAGTGTTCACGCAACAGAGATTACCAGAAAAAGTGTTACTGTAATGTTATAGCTTAAAAACGTGAGCTTTAGTAGTGCCTGGTATCGAATTTTTTTAATCAAAGGATATTTAAAACAGCACGCATTATTCATCCCCGGTAATAGAAAAAGAAAACGGCCTCGAAGAAGGAAGCAGGCGGGGATGCTAAATATAACCCATAAGGGTTTTTTTTTGAGGCAACTAATGATTGTTTATTGCTTTGGGCTTTAAAATTTAGTTTTTTACTTTACGCGCGTTGTTTTGGTTTACTTTGCTTTATAACTGCTATCAGAAACTAAAAGTACATTTGTCAGAAAAATCAAACCGCAAAGCGTGTAGATCTTTACGACCTCTTGTCGTTTTGGTTTTATAATAATAACTGCTCCTTGGCGAGATCTCTTGCTGGAAAGGCAACATGTTGTTTTGCGGTTTTTAAAATTATGCAAATGTGCGGAGAATCAGTAGAAGTGAAGCCCGGGGAGGGGGGGGTACTTCCTAGTAAAAGGCTACTGGGGATGTGCCGCTGGATGGGGTCGCATTTTCACAACTGAGGACTTATAATGGTGTTACCGTTTTTAGAGTTTGAAAGTCAAAAAACGGGACTGTCCCGATAAAATCGGGATGGTTTGCAGGTGTGCGTTCTGGAGCACACGGTCTTTCTTTAAACTAACACAGTTTCAACTTATGCCGGTTAGAAATTAGCAGGAGATTCCATGATATGGATAACAACCGCTCAAATATAAAGTTATTTAAAGGAAAAATAATTAAAACAGTAGATTGTTTGTTTGCAAGCTCTCAAAGATTGAACATTTTTTTCAATGTGTACCACGTGTCACATTTAGAAGATGTCTTAGTAAAAGACTTCGAGCCGTCTTAGAAATTTGAGATAACAGGAAACATAAGTGGCATCGTTTAATAAAAAAACCCCCCTGCTTTCCCACAAGAGATAACTTCACATCTTGAATGATTTTTGTCAGTGTATACCGTGTACCGTCGCGCAGCCAGCTCTTAGAAAAACTTCCCATATCGAATAACTATCTCTTTGAGAAAGCGAAAAGTGTTAAATTATTCTTAAACAATAATGCTAAAATACTAAGTTTTAGATGTAATTAAGGCCCAGCCCACCGATGTCAGATCACATTTGACACAGAAAGACAATTTTGGTGCAAAGAGTCTTTTTTATTAGATACAATGCAGCAAGAGACGCCTATGTCTTATTGTTTACCTATAATCAGAGCACGCGTGCAACTATATTACATTGTATGTGCTACCAAGATATACTATCCAAAACAATGTTATTATTTACATTATTATGTTAACACTTTTCGCTCCGAAAGAATAAAAAAAGTAATAACTTGTTAAATTTTTAAAACCACTAAGGCTTATTTTTAAGCTTTACTATCCAAAACACAATGTTTACCCAAGTATTCAAACATATGCTAGACTCACAAAATACAAACGATTGGTCGCAAGAATGAATTCAAAATTTAATATAGTTACTATAAAATGTATCAAAAACTGTATAAGAATTAAAGATACAAAAAAATCTTATCATGGAATTGTTCTTCAAAATTTTTGAGAACAAACTTTTTGTAACTTTCAAGTTCATCTCCGGGTTGGCGACGAGATGCTCAAGTTACAGACAGAAAAAAACTACTAATAACAATGCTAAAATGTAGTGCTGAGCAATGCATTTCAAAGTTGTAAAGATATTATGTAACTTTGTTTTTGGTTTCTTGCATTAAAGCAAAACTTTCTAGAAAGATATCAAGTTAATCACTGAGATTATCAGTGTCGTTGCCATCTCCAGACCCCCTACGGTCAGTTTCGGCTCAGCGAAGCGTAGAATGGCCGGCAATGGGGTGGCAGGAATCTACTTGCTGTGGCTTGAAGGTCTTGAACTTTCGCCTTCTTAAGGGGCAGTGGCTCTTCAAAATACAATTGAGGTGGTACTGCGGCGGCTGGTGCATTCTTCTTCCAGTACTTGACCTTCTTCCAAGGTTCTGCCGTCAAAAGGCTGTACCTAAGCCACACCTCGTCTGGATGGTGTACTAGCTCTACTTCTCCGTCCTTCGTTTCTGCTCCCCACCCGAAGTTTATCCAGTGAACAAGCCCGAAGTTCACGGGTGTCCCATCCACGGTCACCTGACAATAACAATTCAGTCAATTATAAGTATTAATAAAATTCAAACAGTCATGTTCAGCTGCGAGTACGTAGCAGTGAAACGTACATACACATAGGTATTTTTCTGCATCCTTTATAGACAACAAGCATTAAGCCAGTTTCACAATCATGCGCAGTACGTACCGCAAGCGGTTTGTTTGGCGGGCCACACGTCCTGTAAACATTGTGGATTGAATGAATGAGGGGAGATATTGTTTAAAATGTGTTATAATTTATATATTTTATTATATGATAAAAATTATTTTCACTCATTCATACAATCCGCCATGTCTACAGGACGTAATGCCAGCCAAACAAACTGCTTGTACGTACTGCGCATGATTGTGATACTGTCTTATTAGCTTTTATAGGGGGAGAGGGATCCGCGACCATTAGATGAATGTGTTACGAAAAAAATCCTTGGCTTTTTACTTAAGGGTTTAAAAAGTTTGAAATCATGAAGACTATGAAATGAAACGACTTGAAACTATCTGCCCGTATATAGATACTTATGATCTCTTACCTTTCTGTGACTGTAACGGTCACCTGCATTCGACTTCCAGTCCAAGATGTCTTCTTGTTTGATTTCTACAACGTCGAATGGCTTGCGGAGGTTGACTTCTCGAACAACATTATACCAGTCTTCTGGTAGGTGGATGACGGCACAGGCCTTTCTTTTCTCCGTTTGCCCGTAGTCCCTGGCACCAATAAAAACAACAATCATTTATTTATTTAAACCATTCACTTTATATTGCGCATTTAACTCAGTGAGAGTCTGCCGTTTCTGCAGTGACGATGATATTGGTGATGATTACCATTATTGTATGAAATGTCCCCAAAATGACCTTTTGCAGTTGCGAACTTCTTTTTTGCCACGATTATATTCCATAAATTCGAATTTCCATCGTGTTAATAAAGACAGCAAGTCCTTGTTCTCTTATTTATTTTCTATGGCTGATAAGTCAGTATATTACTTTAAGTTGTTTTTTCAAAGTTTAAAATTATTTAATACGTTAGGTTTAAGAACTTAATAATTATTATGTACCCTACAAAACGTTTTGTATTGTACTGTATTGTATTGGCATTGTTTTGTAACAACGTAAGCTTGAAAACAACTAAGACAAAAAACCGACACGCCTAACCCTTGACTTGACAATATGGATACCCTCAATTATTTTATTGTCTAGCATTGGTCTTATTTCTGTTTCGGGGGTGGAAGCGGAATCTCTTCAGTATGATAATTCGTGATTCCCAGATATTTTTCGACCAATGATTCATGATTCATTTATAAAATTTCTTCATGATTCATGATTCATTAATTTTTTTGTCCATGATTCATGATTCACAGCCTGCGAGATGATGTGATTCGTGATTCCTTCACTTTTTTTAGCCGTGAATCATGATTCAAGATTCTGCTTCCACCCCCGATTCTATTGTGTGTAATATCAGAAACTTGCACAAACCTGTCATTCGGTAGAAATGAGTGACCCTTGTACATAAACTTGTGGTCAATCGAGTCGTATACCTTGGTATCATGTAAATGAGAATAGAGACCAATCAAGGCAATGTTCTTGTTCTGGCCAACACAGTTATCTGAGTAGCTTTGAAGGCTCTTAGCTCCAGTGGCATATGTCTGAATGTACTTCATTAAGCACGAAGTTACTTCTGAAGAACCACGTTTTGCGGTTGTTTCGGGCCACATAAACATAACCCCCTGCTCAGATACACAGTCATGTACTCCAAAGTTGTACATCCACAACTGTCGCTGGTAAAACATGTCGCCGTGTGTTAAGTTTGGCACTGGCAGATTCTGCTGAAAGTCGAATGTTATCATGTCCACCGCATCTTTTGTACAGAAGGGCACACCACCGCGTTTTCGGGTCTTCCCATTCCATGACGATTTGGCCGCTTCTTTATCTGCTCTTACACTTTTGTATCCTGTTTCTGCCTCCTTGTGGTGGTCGTGCAGCTTCTTCTGAAGAACCGCTTTTTCCTCACTATCCATGGTAGAAGTAACGGCTACTTTGATATCGTCACAGGTGGCGCAGGTGTCACTTCTGGGCAAACCAAACGAAAGGTTAAACGACGATTGAAATATGCGGCGGTACGTGTCCAGTGACACCTGTGGCTTTGGACTCACGACCTCTCTCAATCCGACGTTCTCTTGGCGTAGTTGCAATCCAAGCTTTCTTCTTCGCCACACCTCTGGTTCATACTTCTCTAAGTACATGAGGTACATTCGGTTTACCGACAGCCCAGGGTGGAGGTATCTTCGTCAGAGATTTTTTTGCCTGCTGTAATGGCTCGTCATCCTTGGGAAAGACAAGATGTGCGTCTTGACCCGTTCAATCAACAAACCCAGTGTCTTCTTCTTGGGATGCTTCCCTCTGTTATCCACTGGAATTGCCGCCCTTCGTACAGTCCGAATCCTCCTGTAGGTAATGCCGAATATACTCTGAAACGCCTTCAAGCAGACGGGGATTCGACAGTTGTGGTCTCCGGGGACGAAGTATTCAAATGTTGACTCTTTCGTCGCGGCCATGTTTCTCTTTTTAGCAACTCCTCCTCTTCCTTGCTTCCCCCTTCGTTTAACATCTTTTCCCACAATAAGTCCTCTGAGCAGAAAGTTCTGATCTTTGCTGTTACCAAGCTGGTTGAAAGAGGTAAGTATATGATAACGAAGGCCTTCATCTACTATTTGGAAGCAGTTTTTGCTGCACCTGCAGTCTCGCCCTGTCGTCCTGGCAGGAACCTTTTCACCGTTGTTTGCAGTATAGCACTGTCCTTTGGCACGCGCCTGCAAAAAACCAAACCAACTTTGTGAGATATAAACAAGCGCCATAAAGCATCATAGCACGTCCGAAGTAAGGGGAATTTCAGTTAAGATGTTGCCAATTAGTTTAACTAAGATATTAACCTGTACTTACACTCTTTTTAATATTTCGAATCCAATGATCTGGTTTTCTTGATCGCTTTCGACCTCTACCATTTAGGACTTCCTCATCATTTTCGTTGTTCTGGCCATCTTCATCAGAATCTTCAAATCTAAAACGTTGAAAAACAACAACTCATTAAGAAGAAAAAATTAAGTCTGAACAAAACCAGACCAACAGGTATATGGGTCGCATTTTCTTGTGTAGTCACAGTTTTACTCAATACGGGTTTCGTTTTTAGCTTAATATTGATGGTGTTGAAATTGATTTATTAGTAACATTTCAATAATATCCGGACAATAAGAGGCGAAAAAAGGAACAACAATCATTTTCGTTGCCAAATTGAATGACCTATACAATGGATACAAAACATTACTCGGCACTAGTGTGTTTTTTCAGGGACAAAGTTCACATGATCAGTTGATGTTTATGCTCGCCTTGTATTCCCGGTGTATTTGAGTAAAAGTCAGCGTGATGTTAGCATGCACAGACTACGAGTAGGATCTTGACTAAACTGACTACATACGAGTGACCACAAGTGACCACGAATAAAAAAATAATAAAATAGGAAAATAAAAAAAAAATTAAATAAATTAAATACA
>JAOEJI010115570.1:0-12184 GCA_025448255.1 Umimayanthus chanpuru | reverse complement strand
CTCTCATCTCTGCATTCGTTCGGCTATGCAACTGATGAATGACGTTGCTAATGATGCTTGATTTTTGGCTGTTATTAAAGATAACTACTGTAGGATAGTTGCATGCATGCCTATATAAGAACTGGGATTGGTAGGGAAAATGCGTAATTGCTGCGCTTGTGTGGAAACAAAACAAAAGATTTGTCATCATAATCAGTATTCACACAAGCTGAGATGCTGAAATCCGTTACGGACATGCAAAGACTGGATGCGGAGTCTAAGGGAAAGTTGGCTTATCCAGGTAAGTTTAGCAAGCCAGCGAAGCTTAGACACATACCAAAATGAGATGCACATACGCATACCAAAATGAGATGCGCATGCACATTCCATAATGAGATGCGCAAGCGCATGTTTTTTTGATATGCGCAGGAGCATACCCATTTGGCGTGCGTAGGCGCATCTCATTTTGGTGTGGGCAGGCGCATGCTATTTTTGGGTTCGCAGACGCATATTAGTCATATTACCTTAATTGGAGTGCGCCTGTGAATCTTGTCTTAAAAAGAATTATTGGGTGCGCATATATGTTTCGTTATGGCTCATATTGAAACTTGGATAGAAGAAAATCGGTTGATGCTTTTTGAAAGGATATCAAATCATCAAGAAATAAAATCTCAGTCGGTTCCGTAAATTTTATCTGAGCCGAAACTGTTGTGCAGACAGACCAGAGACAACCACTAAAGAGAACTTGAAAGAAACAAGAGAAAGCGTGTAGAGAGAAACCTGATTGGGAGGGGGGTGAAACCAAGCAGATCTGCATTGACTACAACATCGCTGTGCTTGTTTTTTTATCCCATGCGTGTACTGATCCCATAACCTCTTTGATTTCTGCCGAGCGCAACTATATCTGCTGAAAATAGAGAAGTACACAACACGTTGTCGGAGATTTAAATATTGACATGCTTGGCTCTACAAAGAACAGCTCAAATCACATAATTCCATCAATAGCCGACGTATTAGCATGAATAACTCAACATTGCATATTGATTGTGACTTTGTACTCATCCAGAACATGTTCTGACTGTTTTTAAAATCTTTATATTTCGATTTGAGTGGTCACAACCCCACTGTTTTCATGCGCAAATAAACACAAATTTGAATTACAACCACTCATTGCAACTGCGATCTCATACATACATCTAAGTACATCTAAAATGAGATTGTTGAAGCATATACTTTTTTAATAATCTAATTCAATAACCTGTATAAGAAATTCAATCGTATCCTTAACACTTACGACAATTATTCAGCAAATTTAGGAAGCAAAAGAGGGTGGAATTTTGGGAAAATGTTGGCATCTTCGAGCAGTTTTCAAACGTCGAGATCATTTTTAGAAATAAAGAAGGCTAAATTTCAAATTGGCTTTTCACCTGTAAGTCACATGTGTAGTTATTGCTTCAGAGACCTAGAAAAATGGCAATAGACCAGTTACACGCTTGTTTTTTTATAAGAACACTTTTATAAGAACAACAAGGCTCAAATTTGGCCAAAAATTAAGAACAACGTAAGAACAATCCAGGCTGGGATTTGGAATCATAAGGGCAAAGTTTACTTTCTTAAAAAAATTATATTATTTTTCTCAAACTCGACTGTATCGAGCGTTGAAATACTCCAAATGTTGAGATCGATCAAATTTCCATTGCGATTCATTCGGCTTGATGATCACAAGTTGGGTATATTTGAAATATTCTAGGAGTTATCTCTTACTGTTGTTCTTCTTATGAGTGCTTTTAAAAATAAGAACAGCCTAAGAACAATTTAGGCTGAAATTTCCTAAAAAGTTAAGAACAATGAGGCTCGGCTAAAATTTACTGGTTCTTATAAAAAAAAGCGTGTAGTATTGCTATTTGGTTTGCAAATTTCACAGGCAGCTCACACGTCATTTATGAAGTTTGGGAATAAAATATTTTATATTACCTTGCCTGTCGATTGTTGATTGTGTTGTGTCTCACTGTACATCGTACTGCTTCGTCACTGATGCCAATATGCCAATGAAGTGACGTTCCAAAAGCCTTCGACCGTTTGTTCGACCGTTGAAATGCTGAACGCTGTGCGAGAGAAACTGGAAACGAGTCATCTCGCGATAAGCAGCTTGTGTTTCGATTAATTTATGCGAAAAGAAGTTGGAGAATTAGAAGAGAAGATCGATTACTCACTGGTCCACCGTACTATTGGCACAGATACTACGAAGAACTGTTATTCATCCCTTGTCTCTGTCCACTCTTAATTTCTTAAAAAATTCAAATGCAATTCAATGATGTAGCACCAATCACAGAGGTGAGGTTGGATCGCGAGCCGCTCATCGCGAGACGACTCGTTACCAGTTTCTCTCGCACAACGTCTAGTGCCTGGCACAAAAATGATCGAAGGCTTTAATGGTTAGAATTCACCAAAAATTTTGGAACATCAATTAATTGGCATGTCGGCATGACAAGGCAGTACGATTTACACTGGACACAACACAATCAGCACTCGATAGGCAAGTTGATGTATTATATTTTATTCACAAACTTCATAAATAGCGTGTGGGCTCCCTGTGCGAATTCGATGCTTGTAAATCGTTCGGAAATTTGTTTCGAGAATATTGATTTTTAAGAAAAATGGTTACAAAGTTACTTCTGGTGAAATATTTCGTTCGCTACTTTTATATCTCGACAACAGTTCGGGATTTTCGAAAAAAAAACTATTTCTTGTCTAAAGAACTTTCCAAAGGTTTTCTATCTTTATAGTTAAAATCTAAATTGTGATGTTTTGGAACACTCTAGAATGCACGGTAGTCTAATTTTAATTAGGTTTAAAAACCTAGCGCTTTGGAAACTCTGGCTCCCGAACTCAGTTATTTCGTCTTCTTGTAGATGATCGGCAAATAAAAGATCAAATGAGTTCGGTCCAGAGAATACCAAGATGAGGATAATCCTAGAACTATGAGTACCGGTTTAATTTCCTTGTAAACAGGCCCTGAACTGTGTGTTATAAAATCTACTGTGCCAAACCTGTTTCCTTTATAAGGTCTGCGGAATGTCTGAATCCGGGCAATTTAGAAACATCGTTATATTTGTCCTGCTCCTCAGGCATATCTTCAAGCTAACGAAAGATAGTTAACAATACAAATTATATGTATGTGCATAAATAGAGTTCCATTCTCCTTCTAATAATTACCATTATTGTTATCATTAATGTTATTATTGTTAATATTAATTAATAATATTATCATCATCCTCACTGTTATTAACAGTATCATCACCATATTTTTGTTGTCTTCTTCTTCTTCTTCTTCTTTGTCTTATAGTTACCATTATTTTTATTATTCTTATTAATGATTACTATCATTATTTTCATTAATTATGTAATGTCATAATAGTCGCTAAAATTGAAAATAATATGGAAATTATAGAAATGTTAAAAATTTAAAACCCGAACGTTTTCGACTAAAAAGTCATCATGAGGGAAATGAACGCAGGTCGTGGCAGGTATACTTAAATTGTGGCTCAAGTCATTCCCGCTGGGAATAAGTTAGCAATGTAACAAATGACTTGCTTGTTAAGCGATTGATGTTTTTGTTGTATGAAAAGCCCTTCGAGGATTTTGCGTTTGAAAAAGCTTCGTGCTGAGTAGATAACTCTCCAACTGAATTTGTGTGACTTGTGTTGTTTGAGATGGCTGTAGGGTCATTATGTTCTGCAGTTCTAACTGCGACGTAGCGCATGGTGGTTCTCCTATGTAGGATTCTCCGCAGGAACAATTGACTTCATATATGACATGGGGAATAACTTGAGCCACAATTTAAATATGCTGATCACGAACTGCGTTCATTACCCTGATGATGAGTTTTTAGTCGAAAACGTTCGGATTTAAACTTTTTAATATTTTATCAACTTTAAGCCTTTTATCCTTATTATATCTTCATTAAAGGGAAACTATGGTCAAATTGAACTTAGTCGTAAAAAACTAAAAAATACCACTTATTTGGACTCGTCTGTCAATGTAGCTACAAACGAAAGCTTTGAAATCAGCAAAATTGGCTAACTTCCACCGATACTTTCCGCCATATTGTTTCTGCACGTTAAAGCAAGGGCTGCTGATGTCATAAGAGGTAACAACGCAAGGCGCGAGAATCAAAACAAGCAAAATAACGCTCAATTCTGTCAGAGATCCAAAAGAACTGTTAGCATATGGTTTCCTGTATCGCCACTTATTATGGCAATAAGTTCGCGAAACATGAGAAAAGATCTCAGTTTCCACAAAATTCCAAAATACAAAGGAATTGCAAAAGTTTGTAAAGTTAAGAGAAGCCGAATTAAACTCCGAAGGATAGAAACTTTCGGGTATGCTCTGACGACTCTGACCACTTCACCACGTAAAGTTTGAGAGGGTTGAATGAAATAGTTTTTCGCTTGTGTTAAGTTTCGTTACTGCTTTTACTGTCAAAGCTGGTTATGAAATTTCAAATACAAAGCTGAACAATGCTATAATATTCAAGTTCATGAAACGGCTCGAAAGCCCAAAGAGTCATCTACATTCCATTTCATTTACTTTGATTATGCTTGTCAGATCGTCCGCAAGTGCTACATTTTTAATTAAAAATGATTACATAAAACAAAAATAAGACTAATTTGTAATAATGAAATCTACATTATTTCTTGTCTTTTAGTTATAGCTTCTTATAGAGTGACTGAGTTAAACTGATACTGTCACTGAGTGTATTGAACTTACGGCGGAGGAGTCAAACAGTGAGCGACCCATGGCCATCGTTATCGATCCCAAAATTCAAGAGCCGAAACAGAACAGTACCTGTTGAAAATAAAGAAACTCAGACTGAAATAGTTTCGATTTTATTCTCTACGAATTAACTTAAAAACGAATCAACATTCCGTTGTGTTCTTCAAGGGAAGTACAAGTAAATGTACAAGGCACGTGCATTCGGGTCTGGGTATTCTTTTCGTATTGTCCAAACCACGCAAAACAGAATAACCTTCACCATGTAAATTAACGGTTTGCTGCCAAACGAAAGGTCGCGATCCTATAAAACATATGTAAACATATACGTGACACGTTTAGAAACATTGCGTGATTTAATACAAAAAGTAAAAACAAATCGTCTTGCATATTAATTGATTTGAAACATTGCGTTGTTTGCAAAATAACATTTCCTTCCGTCTAAAAATAATATATTTGATTCTTTGGAAAATTCCGTAAAAATCGAATAGGTTGGTTTATTCAAAACTGATGCGGCTGAACAAGCTGCACATGTCTAATAAATAAAGAAGTTCGGCATATTGTCGTTCAGTTTATCTTGGAAAGTGACCACGCTGATATACCAAAGTCTGTTCTTATTCACACTTCATGGAAGCTTGCTTTTGGAAACACACGTAAACTTCGATCATCGGTTCAGAAAAAAAAATCCCGTGGCTTTTCTTGAAACGGTTCGCTTCTCGTTTGGTAGAACCGATCAAGACTGTTAAGTTTTAAAGTATTTCTTAAGATGCAGATTGAACATACGTTTCCATGATCAGTAATACAATGAATTGATGTCATTGCCTGAAGATCAGTTGTTGTCAATGCAGTGCAAATGAGCTGAAAGTATTCATCATCATCATCATAATTATAATAACAAGTAATGGCTTTCCTTCGTTGCCGAAGATGACTGACTTGTATTTGAGTTGAGGCCTATCTCAAACAGGCTCTCGTGTGGGCAATCAGACCCGCTCTGGATCTGCAGTAACGCTGACAGTTGTTGCATTGGAAACTGCTTGAAGTAGCCGCCGGGTGTCGTCGGGCATGTGCACGCTGATATTCTTGCTGGCGCTGCTCTTCTACGGCTGACGTAGCCTTCCTCAACAGTCCACGCCATTTGACTCTCTGGGCTGCCTCCTCCTCCCAGGTATCATGTGAGATGCCTGTTTTCTTCATATGCCGCTTTAACACATCTTTGAACCGCAATTTTTGTCCTCTATGGCTCCTTTTACCTTGGCGTAGTTCCGAGTAGAACACAGCTTTTGGCAACCTGTTATTGGCCATCCGCTGTACATGTCCTGCCCAGCGGAGCTGTGCCATGGTTACTAAGGCTTCAACACTGACTCTGTGAGTACGGCGCAGTACCTCAACGTCTGGGACATGAGAATGTAGCGTAGGTGGCGAAGCTGGAGTCTTGTCAGAGCCATGATATGTCTGCGGTAAAGAGTGGAAGATGGAATAGAGCAGGCAAGGGATGACTGCAACTGAGTAAACCTTCGCTTTGTTTTTTGTGCTGATGTCATGACAGCTCCAGAGTCTCTTTTGCAGCGCACCATAGGCCTTCGTGGCGGATTGGATCCTCCTTTCCACTTCCAGATCTGCAGAGTTGGTGTTTGTAACGGTGCTGCCCAGGTAAGTGAAAGACTCGGTTATCTTCAGCAGTTCATCAAGGACCGTAATCGTCTCTGGCAGTTCAGTGGACATTGGAGGAGGCTGGTAGAGCAGCTCGGTCTTGGAAATGTTGATCTTAAGACCAAACATAACAGCTGCTATAGAGAAACGATCCACAATTTGCTGCATATCAGCTGCGTTGTTGGCAACAAGGGCTGAATCATCAGCGTAGAGCAGTTCTCTGATACACATCTCCAGTGTCTTTGTGTGAGCACGAAGCCGGGCAAGGTTAAACAGTTTGCCATCTGTCCTTGTGCGAATGAACACGCCCCTATTGAGCCCTTCGTTCATAGTCTCCAGCACAGCTGTGAGGTAGAGGGAGAAAAGAGTTGGAGCTAGCACGCACCCCTGCTTCACGCCATGGTTGACTTCAAAAGCATCCCTGGGTTCACCGTCGACTGAGACTTGTGCCTTCATTTCTCAGTGGAACTGCTTGAAGATGTTAGCAAGCTTTTCAGGGCATCCATAGATTTCAAGGATCTTCCAAAGGGTTGTGCGGTCAACGGTGTCAAATGCCTTTGTGAAATCAACAAAGACAATATACAAAGGCTGATGCTGCTCTGCTGCCTTCTCTTGAAGCTGGCTCAGAGTGAAGATCATGTCAGAAGTGGAGCGGCCTTGCCGGAATCCACACTGACTCTCCGGGAGAACTTCTTCCGAAATGAACTTCAGCCTGTTCAGGACAATATTGGCGAGGACTTTGCCAGCTATGGCCAGTAGTGATATTCCCCGATGATTTCCAAACTCTGAACGGTCGCCCTTTCTCTTGTAGATGGTGACAATTAGAACATCACGAAAGTCTTGGGGCACAGTTCCAGAGAGTAGGCATCTGTTAAACAGGTCTAATAGAGCTTCGCACATCTTTTCGCCACCATCTTTTAAGATATCTGAGGGAATACCATCCAAACCAGGTGCTTTGCCAAGTGCTGTTGACTCCAAAGCTCTCTTAAGTTCCTCCATAGTGATTTCTCCACACCGCTCATTCCTTGTGGGCTTCCTCTTCAGCTGTTTACAGGCATCTGGATGTGCAGATCTTTCTTGGTTTAGCAAGTTATTAAAATGCTCCTTCCATGTGGCCCTTATGTCTTGGAGGTCTGTGAGCAGCTTGCTACCATCCGCTGTCTTCACTGGGGCGACAGTGTTGCTCTTTGGTCCATAGATGGCTTTCAGCCCAGCAAACAGTCTACGATAATTATGGTTGTCAGCCATACTCTGCAGTTCCTCTGCTCTCCTCTGCCACCAGTCGTTCTTAAGAGTTCTCACTTCCCTCTGCACCTTGGCCTTGACTTCGGCAAGTGCGCTCTTGCTCCTCTTAGAGTTCTCCTGTAGGTGCCGAAGATGCTTACTTTTCTTCTCTTCTAGAGCCTCTCAATTTCCTTACCATGCTCCGAGAACCAGTCAGGTGTCTTTCTGTGGGTGTGGCCTAGAGTCTTCCTGCTTGCAGAGAACACCGCTTCCTTTAGGGCTTTCCAACGCTGCTCTACCTCCTCACCAGCCGGCTGAACACTCTCCAATGCAGCTTCTATCGCTCTCGTTAGTTCTCGACAGTGCTCAGGGTCTGTCAGCTTGATAATGTCCAGCTTCTTAACTTTGGTACTTGCAGGAGTTTTCCTGCGAGGAAGAGTGATTTTCATTCTAAGTTTGCACCTCACAAGGTAGTGATCAGTAGAACACTCTGGTCCACTCATTGCTTTTGTACAAAGTACACCTGCTAAGTCTGCCTTTCTCGTGATGGCATAATCTAGCAAATGGTAATGACCTGAACGTGGATGCTATATTATTCATAACGATCTTAAACAACGTTACCGTAAATTCAAACTGCACAGACAACTATGATGTCGCTAAAATAAAAGTCAAATCAGTAACTGATTTTCCCCTTACACTTATGATCTTGACAGCAACAACTTTTACTTTCTCTTTCCATTGGTTTGCATTTCCCACATGTTCTCCACTGCGACTTGACAACTCGGTCACATTTTGCTTGATTAGAACATAGGTGGTAAATGTCTTGAGGAAGATCTCTACCAACTATGATTGGAACTATTGCCTGCTTGAAGCTACATAAGTTCCTCCTCAATAATTTTTTTCTTCTGAAGACAAGCAGTGTTGTGGCGTCGAACATAAATGGTTGTGTTTCAGAACTAATAAAGGCCAATAATGGCCGAACTACCACAAAGAGCGGAGATACAGAAAACCATCGGCCTACAGTTTATTCGGAGCTCTGGCAGTGTTGAGCTCGAAATACTGCTGTTCTTGTTTTGGTTTTCGCGCCTTGCATTGTTCCCTCTTGTGACGTCAGCAGCCTCGCTTTGACGTGCAGAAACAAGATGGCGGAAAGTATCGGTGGAAGTTAGTAAGTTCGAAGCTTTCGTTTGCAGCTACATTGACAGGCAAGTGCAAATAAGTGGTATTTTTTAGTTTATTAGGCGTTAGACTTTATTTTAAGACTAAGTTCATTTTAACCGTAGTTTCCCTTTAATATGATTATAATTATATCGCATAAGGAGCCTCCTCCGCCGGAAGCGAACAATAAAAAAGAGGATAAGAGTAAACGATATGACAGTTGAATGATGGTAAATGACAGCGAAGGAGCTCTGGAAAGCTCTGGAATTTAGCAGCCGGAAATTACATCTAGGTTTCCTGAGATTTCCTGAGAAGGAAGGAATGTGCCCGCTAAACAATACAATACAATACAATACAAAAGAATATAATGCAATGCAACACAATGCAATACAAAAATACAATACAATATATACAATACAATACTTTGCAATACATCTCAATAATATCTGAATCGAATAGTTGTCTTTAACACAACTTTGTTGATTTATTCAGTTTGAAGGAGCGTAAGATTGCATTTCATCTGGTGAGTTAAATTTTGTTTGTTTTGCATTAACCTCCAAGAAATAATCCTCAAAAAACAGTTCTTCTTGGGTTATTTTTTCAGCAACTCTTGCAAAGTATTTACCCTCGCGTGAAAAAGGTAATGACATCTAATCGTTATTCAGCTTTTGTTTTTGTTGTTATTGCCATTGGTTTGGTTTACCATCCTTCCCCCCCCACCCAAAGGACCCCCTGAAGGCCTTGGCCAGTTGGGTTAAGATATAGAATCTGTTCGCTATGTCATCTTTACTTGCTCCAGCTGTACTTCAAAAACACTTGGAAACAACACCATTTCTCATTTTGCATCTTTATGGTAAGTTTGTCTTACGTCTGACTGTTGGTAGAGCATTCTGTTGTCGTACACTGGTTGACTAAACGAACTGAAGAAAACGAAAGCCTCCTGATCGACATTATGGCAAAACCGCATGAGACGGCCATATACAGAATTAGGCGATTTGCGTAAGAAAAATACACTTTTGACCAAAATTCACATACACATTATTAATAAAATTACTTATATTTCTGAGTTATTTGCTCACACAGTGACATGGTATGAACTGTAAAACTGTAAAGTCTGGCTCCAGGCCGCCAGTTTCCTAATCTGTGCAGTTAAGCATGGAATCGAGGCAGATTACTTGCCAAATGAGGTTGTCAACCGTGTGATGGGAGCATTCTAATACATTTAACCGAAACATCAAGCCCGTCTATCCTCGGGAATAAATGTGTTTTAATGTTGGTCAAGTTCCTGCCGATTTAAAAACTCTCCCCCAACACACCCTCCGGGCTTATAATAATTGATGCCTTACCTTTTCGGGAAAGTAGTACACAGAGTCACGCCAGAACACACCTGTCTCTTTAGAACGCTTGCTGAGGTCATAAAACCGTTTGTAACTGGCCATTGCCCATCTCTGCAAAGTCAGAGCGAAACATAGGGTTAGCGAGGCAAAACATTCCTCTCAAACCATTTTTAAAAAATACTGATCATGAGCCATTTCTTTGTGTTGTTGCTTTTTTATGACAGTAATTTCAGATATCTGAAGACCCACTGGCCCTCTTTAACAGTCCACAACACCGGCATTGCCCTACTCTTATCGACAAGTGTTTTGGTTCTTTTAAGTCCCCCGATAGAACATTGAAAAAATAAACCAACGACTTAATGTTCCTGTCCACGTACAGTATATATCAACTAGACTAATTTTTGACTAAACTAAACTAAACTTAGTCCTTTACCCTATTTGGTCTGGGCTTTTTGAGGGTGGCTGGGCTTCGGGGGAGGAGGGCGGAAAGTGCCTTAAATAATTCGTTTAGTTTAATTGGCATATGACGTCATCATTATGTTATAATGATGTCATAACTGTTAATCTTTAAATGGACTACAGTAGCTGTAAGTCTCAATCTAATAGCCGGAAGCCTTGCAAGGAAAAAAGTTACGACTGAGACCAAATTTTTTTCAAGAACGGGGAATAGGTCTTATCTTAACTTAACCCTCTCTACCAGATGGTATTTTTTACCCATTCCCTCTCAGAAGGTGGACTATATCAACCCCCTTCTTAATTTAGCAAACTATACAACGATTGACTTGAGACTTTGTATGGAAATAGCAGACTTGGTGTTTAACTCAAGGTGATAATATATTTGCATGTTTTCAAAACGTTTACTTATATCTGCGTATTGTACCAAAGTGTTTGCAACAATCTTTTAATTTTAATTACTGGGCCCCTAGGGAGCCGAGTTGACGATTCGACACCGGTTTTTTTTTTTTTTTTTTTAGTTTCATCTTTTTTGTTGTCGCAATCTGGTTATAATCGATTTTTCTCGGTAATTTGAGGCGTGCTATTAAACTTGAATTAAATTCACCCACGCGCCTCAGTACAGTGGTGAGTGGAGGTCTGGTGCGCATGCGATTCGAAAATAAACTCTGAAAAAAATCTCATTTTCCCCAATGAGGGATTGAACCTACGACCCTCCGAACGGCAGGCAGACGCTCTACCGACTGAGCCACGAGGACTTCCATGGGAGTTTGGTCATTAGTTCTGTATATGACACGATACGTTACGCATCATCAATTCGGATGTAGCGTGTTCAGTCACGTGACTCTTGGTGTTGAATGTCGTGGTGCCCGATTTCAGAAAGTAAAAGCAACTTTCTCAACAACTACTGAAGCGATTGTGAATGAACTTTCAATAAAAGGAAGCTAATTTATTGCTTTATTTACCCCTGCTCTTTCTTGAGCCAACTCTAAATATTATGGGAGAAACATCGGCCGATGCGTGATCAACTTTTTAAAAAGAACAATACGTGCTCTGTTAAATACGATTGGCACGACGGGAATGCACTATTATGTCAACACTACGGGCTGTCTGGATTCTGGGACGGTGTTCGATTACAGCTCACTATTTTCATTCAGGTCGCTTTCAGGTACGTTTGTAGTACAGCTATGCTGTTTATCATTTCAGAAAATAGTTTACTTTTTGGTTTCATATCTAGTTGGTTGATTTTTCGATATACGGAATAGATGTTTTTAAAAGTCGTTTTAATATTAGCACTAACTACATGTTGAGGAACACAGCGAAGCGCGAGAGCGACTTGAGGTAACTTGATATGAAAACAAGAATTAGAATATTATGTGTAAGTCAGCCTCAAGTCCGTTCTCTTGGCACTTTTTAACCCTTTAAGTCCGAAACACGACATACGACATGTTGCTAAATTCTCCTAAAGTATCTCTGCAGTTTCCTTCTTAACAAGTTGTAAGAATTTGGCTTTTCATCTTAGAAAGTTTGCTATGTCGGATCAACCTTTTTATTCCCATGACCATTTAACTTATTTTTTGTGTATAATGTAAGGAGAAGATACATGCTGA
>JAOEJI010113348.1:0-12187 GCA_025448255.1 Umimayanthus chanpuru | reverse complement strand
GCAAAGTTAGTGAACATTTAGTTAAACAGCGCTCCTGACCTAAAAAACACTGAAAACACTTAAAAAGCCAATATGAGGTGTTTCAGTGCTGGCCCTGGGTGACTAGTACATGTACATCTGCTTAGATGCTTGAAAAATGAGTTTGTAGTTGCTGATTTGAAAAGACCGTGCAGGTGAAACCTCTACATAGATGTTCCAATGGAGACAAACATTCTTGCTCATATAGTCAAAAAACAGTAACAGTTACTATGCTTTAACATGTACAGTAACCTTAAAGTAGAACTACATAATTGTATAATTTGACCTCTAGTTCAATACATATATTTACATGTAGATAAACTTGTTTTGAAATACAATGTTCAGATATCATGTGTGATCAAATGGAATGAAACAGTTGGTGAAACTGATGTGTTCAATTGAACCTGTAGGTTTGAAGATGGTACAGTCTCATTCCTGGACATTGTAGCACTGCGGCATGGGTTTGACACTCTGCAGGGACTCACTGGTGGCATTGAAGCCATCAATAGCCACACATTCTCATTGGCACAGTATGTCCACCATACAATGAGGGACCTGAGGCATTACAATGGACAGGAAGTCTGCAGACTGTACTGTGATACAGAATTCAATGATGTTGCTATGCAGGGCCCTGTTATTAGTTTTAACATTTGTCGTGCCAGTGGGGAGTATGTTGGTTACAGTGAGGTATGTTAGGGATGGTGTATGTTATGTGACAGTGATAGATGCCCAGAAGATAAGAGGGAAGGGTGGAAGTGAGTGGGTAGTAGCATTGGGAGACAAAAGGGATGGAGAAAAATTGGGCACTGAAAATGGGATTTGAATACTGTACATGAGATAATTTCAGGTGAGGTGGGGCTGAGGCCAATGGGGAAGATAGCAAGAAGAATGGAGTACTAGGTGATCAGAAGATTGGGTTGGGGTTGGATAGTGGCGCTAGGAAACAAGGGGGAGGTAGAAAGATGGGACACTGAGAACAAAAGTGAGAAACAGGAATGAAATTTCGTCCCATCCAAATCCCATCCTATGAGCAGAGTTCTGTCAGGGAAAAAAACCCAGGTACAGTAGATAAACCAAAGGTAAGGAATATAAGCTTCCTATCTATTTTTTTTGCCAACACTGTGGAAGCTTGCGCTTTACTTTATTGTGTGGAGCTTCTAAAATGCCCACCAAATTCACCAGCATCCAGAATCCGTGTAACAGTCTATATCAGAATAAAACAGGTTCATTAGTTATGAGAATAAGGGCAATTAGCATGTGCAGACTTGTTGACATTGTCATTTCAAGCACTTTGATTGGCTTGCTATCTCTTGCTAATGGACAGTGACCACCTACCCAGAGGGAGGCAGGTGTAAATTCCCTTTTTGCAGTAGGGACAGAGGAGGACATCTCGCAAATGCTTAGTTTTTTTAATGTGTTGTTTTGTCACCGAGTTTTTATATACTAATACAATTGTTCTCTTTAATCTTGGTGAATAGCGACTTTTAGAATCTTTACCTCCTTGCTTTGCATGTGAGTGAATGTTCTGCCGTTGTTCACCTCAGTTTCAGAGAGAATTCATCAACTTCAAACTCTTCTTTAACAAACTTTTACTAACATTTATTTTTTTTAAGTTGAAATTTTTATTTAATTGCATTTTATTTAAGGTCATCTCCACGCTTTGCATGTCAGTGAATATTCTGCCGTTGTTCAACTTGATTTCAGAAAATAATTCATCAACTTCAAACTCTTCTTTAGCAAGCGTTTACGAATATTTTTAAGTTGTTTATTTTGTTGCATTCTATTTTAGGTGGAAAAGATGGCAAGTCTTTACAACATTCACCTTCGTACAGGATGTTTCTGTAACACGGGAGCATGTCAGCGACATCTTGGTCTGTCTAATGAACAGGTAAAAACTAACCTCTCTGCGGGCCATGTGTGTGGAGACAACATGGATCTCATCAATGGTGCTCCAACTGGTGCAGTGAGAATCTCCTTTGGGTACATGTCAAACTTTAGTGATGCAGAGACTTTTCTAAATATGATAATAGAATGCTTTGTGGAGAAATCAAAGGATTCTTCCACATGCAGTAGTAACTACTGTTGCGCGGATCACGAAAGATTAGTTTCTCCCGTAAGGGAGAGTCAGAACAATTGCAATGCAGCAGTAGGTGGTTCTGGGCGAAAAGTGAATTCTAATGACATTTTGAAATCAGAGTCACAAAATCTAGCTGCATCACCAGTACACAGTCATAAAACGTTTATCAAAAACCCTTGGTCAGGTGAAGACAACGGAAGTAAAGGCTTTTCTTTGCAAGATTCAGTAACAGGGAAATCCTCATCTGCTGTGGTGGGTGTGTCTAGGTATGAAGAAGTTAATGACAGAGGTCTTCAGTCACAAGGTGATGCGGGTGTCCCAGATGTCTGCCTGGGTGTCCACAATATTGCACTGGGGAACAAAGATGCCAACAGACCAGATATTAGCAGTGATGACACAAGTCAATGTTACAATCCCGTGGACTCATTGGATGTTTGTGACGTGGCTGATACCAGTGACCCAGCTGTCGGCCGGCTGCTGTTACAGAGAATCTGTCTTTATCCAATCAAATCTTGTGCTGCCTTTGAGGTGTGTCTTTTTGTCTAAAGAATTTGGTTTGTTAGTTTCTTTTAGCTATGCTAGAGTTGCTGAACTGAAATGAGTATTTACTCATATACCATTGTGTGGTTGATTTGATTTTGACCCTTTTGGCTTTATTTTATAATTCCTATTCGGTAACGAAAGTTCAGTTCATGGTAACGAAAAAACAAATTGAAAAGACAGAACTGATTTATCTTGTCCAATTGCCGTCATTTAGGAACAGTTAAACTTCAATGAACCTGGCTGAAATAGTAATAAAGGTTTTAATCTAGCTTTTTCCGGAATTACAGTTCAACGAGCTGATACTTACTCTTAACATAGTTTGGCCCCGAGAGTATCAACCCCCAACGGCTACTGAACGTCAAAACTAAGCCGTGAATGAATGAATTAACGTCGATAAATGAATGTTTTCATGGGTGAGCGAGTGAGTGACGGAATGAGTGAGTGAGTAATACTAGTCATAATGTTTTGAATTTATTGCCCTGTTCTCTCAAGTTACAGAGGTAGTGGCTAGTGGAAACAATTACATAATTTTGCAATAAAATTACTAAAATTAAGTCTTAATGAATTTTGCACTCGGAAGACACGTTAATAGTGAAGTCAGCAAGTTTCAGTTTCACTCAAACGGAAATCGTGACATTTAACTGTTTGTGTAACTTGGTTGCACTCCTGAATAAGTACAAATTGTTGTAGGTCAGTGGATGGGAAATTGGTCCGAGAGGGTTTACTTATGACAGACAGTGGATGGTAGTCAATGAGTCTGGTGCATGTCTCAGCCAAAAGCGAGAGCCGCGTCTGTGTTTGGTCAAACCGACCCTGGATCTCCGTGGTCAGACTTTGTTGGTAGCTGCGCCAGGTTGGTATGACTGTGCATGGCATTTTGTTTGTTTGTTTGTTTATTTATTCATTCATTCATTCATTTTTTTATTTATTTATTTATTTATTTGATTATTACGCTTCCACTGTATAGCAAATCAAAATATAATAGCTAAATCTCAGGATTACAACAACCCGGACGATCAACCAACCACAAACATTGACTCATCTGGGTTCAGACCTTTCACTGTATTATATAGCATGGTCACAATTTGTCTTTAAGGTAGAAAAGATAACTTCTAGTGTTTATTTTATTTGTTTTACATATGTTTCACTTGTCTGTTGATACTATAGGGATGAAGACTTTGGAGATTCCTCTTAGTCGCTCACAAGGCACTCAACAGAAGTGTGAAGCAACGCTGTGTCCAACGAGAGTGTGTGGGGACAGGTTGGAGACAAAAGTTCTTAAAATGCATTTGTTAAAGCGTCCCGACGCTATAATTTCCCTTTCGTAAACGGTCCGTGTCATTTGTTACAACAACAACATTTATTGACCTTTACTCAGTTTGAGACATCGGTACAAAAATAATATATCCAAAGAAAAAAACAAAAAGAAATACAGGTTATGTCATCATCATCATCATCATCGTGCGGCCTCAGCCGAAACAGATTTTACAACAACGCGCCTGAGACACGGCCACGATCGGCCATGGCCGCAGGAAGATCCTGTATATTGATTTCTGTGTCCCTTGATATAACCCCTGGGTAGGTTAGTTATGTCAGGTATGAAATTGCATTTAAAGAACATTATAGCAAGGCATCTTTATCTCTGTTACATTTGTTATATTCAGTTACGATCTTCTTGATCATAAATTTCTAAGGTTTTCATAAAATAGTTGCTACTTTTTTCATTCGATTATTTTAACAGTCGATGCAATTTACAACAATTGTTACTTAATCGAGTTGTTGGCATCAGTACTGGCAGTGAATAGGACTGAAATGCTAGAGGTCATGGGCTCAAAGTACGGTAGTTATTTTGTCTACGTTGCACTTTGATAGCTTTTGTTTGATATTAGTTGTATTTCCGCGATCACGACTTTGTCTTCTTCGTGGAAAAGACAACAGACTAGTGTTCCAAATGGCAACGACCATTTACGAAAAGGAACTTTTATATAAAGACTTTGCCGTTGCGCATGTAAGGACAACTTAGGGCACGCGCTCCCCAACACATTGACCCGCACAAACCCACCCAACGCAAAAATACATATACCAACCCGGCCCGGTAAACCCAAATAAAATTTTACATTTATCGAAAGAAAAGGTAGAACTATTTTAAAACACTGATATTCGAAGATATAGAATTAACAGTTGTACACAGTCACAGTGTTGCTGCGCCGTTCTTTTAGGCAAGTAGTCTTGACATATTATATTGTCAGGCTGAAAAACATTTTTAATCTTTCCTTCTGAATCAGTTCTTCGCTTCGTTTCTGTTCAGTTGTTCCTTTCTAGAGACTTAACCTTCTTCTATACATGCATGTACACACATAGGCAACTATATGGCTCAGCGTTGCGATATTTGCGGATTGTCACGATTGTTGAAATAATATTGGTACTAATTGCAGAGTTGTGGGTCTGGATTGTGGGCAAGAGGCAGCGCTGTGGTTCTCCGAATTCCTTGGGAAGACTTGCCGATTGCTGCAACAGAATGCGAATGATATCAGGAAATGCAAGTCTCCCACAGGTACAACTTTAACAAATTGTTTGCGTATAAGCAGTGATAATTCTCGGGCTGTCTAGAAATACGAAAACTACCAAAGTTGAAATTTAAGAAACATATACAGATACTTCGCTTGAAATACTGCTTGAACAGGATGATTATGTTGGCATCAACGTACTTCTCTCGAAATTTGTCGATCTCCATATGTCAGCTGTCCACCACAGTTTTGGTATCTATCAGCACTCAATCCGCATACCTACGTGTATATTACTTACTTTAATTAGTTGTTCCTGCGTAATGTTTATTTCAGTTCACTTTTTAGCTGTTTTGTAATTTTTACTTAATATTCTCATTAAACTTGAACTTGAACCAAAACTGAGATATAAGCAACAAAACTCGGGATGCTTGTAGTTGGTTTATTGCCGTCGTTGGTGTAGTCCTGAGAAGGACTGTTATCAAGAGTTTTTGCAACTACACATGATTCAAACTTTAAACAACTTTTAAAAACTTTACCCACGCGTGTACGACTAGCTCTAGTCTGACCTTTGTTGTTCAATTGGTAGACGGCAATGGTGATCTGTTCCGGAGGTCGTGGGTTCCAACCCCACCGAGGTCAGAGATTTCTTATTCATGTGGGTCTATTTCCTTTCTATGGCTATCGCTCAGAAGGTATTATTTGGGATATTTATACAGCACTTCAACATATCACATTTAAACCACTATATAAACCCGTGTTTTTATATAAACTTAAGGTCATTCCCCTGAAAAAAATCCACTCGATAGATTTTTTTCAAACTTTGTCCATATATTGCCTATCATGAGGGAATCCAAAAGACGTAATAAAAAGGAGGGTGCCCGACTTCGTTTGAGAGCTATAGCTAATCAAACGTACCCCCCTTAATGCCACATAGCATGTGTTTGGTCCTTGTTTCGAAATATTTGATATATCAGCTTATTTCAAACAAATTAGCAGTGTTTTCATTTGAAATTTGCAACAAAGCAATTAAATAAGTAGTTTTGAGTATATCCCAAGTTTCATGGCAATTTTACGTTTAATCTTGGACTTTCGAGCAGGAAAGGACACAGAAACGTTATCATGGTTACGTACATAAAAGGCGATGTTTTTGTGTTAATAAAAACGTTTTCAATTATATTTCAAGTTTCGGTCGATAGCTTTTTGTAGATTTTTCAAGTATCTGACATCATTAAACTGTCATTTAAATGAGCGAAAAAATTTAGGGGGTCACCGAACTTGTTTAGGAGATATTGTGTAAAATATCGCTAAAATGAACATTTTTTGCTCACTTTCCGAGGGGAGCCTGGGGCGAGCTTTACAAAAGTTGGCTTAAATCGAACAAATTTCAATCTTTCCAATTAATTTTCCTAATTGTTAATTTAACTGTATAAGTTTTGTCATGGAACAACGAAATCTCTCAAAAGTTATAATTTTACCTTCATGCGCAGCGCAGAAGAGCTGCGCACTGCAAAACAGCGGAATGACCTTAAAGTCTTTTTGCAAAAATCCAAAAATTTGAATTGTTTCCGAATATTTCCTGTGAAAGTTGTTATCGAATTTCCCAAGTTGAATAAACAGGAGAATATTTCTTTCTCAGTGCATCTTTGTTCTGTTTGTAGGAGCAGTGGATTCTAGCAATCCATTTGCGTTGTCGCTGGCCAATGAATCTCAGTTCCTGTTGATCAGTAGGGCCAGTGCCCGCGATCTACTCTCGTGTGTAAAAGCTCGTAATACAAACGCTTCAGCTGCCCTATCAGAAGATGACATCATTGATCGTTTTCGACCAAACATTATTATCAGTGGAACGAAGCCTTACGAAGAAGATTTTTGGAAGACAGTTACTATTGGAAATCGAGAATTCCAGGTAAGTTTAAATTTTACGCAAGTGAAATGGATTTAATTTAAAATGCATTGAAAAATGATTACAAGCAGCGATAAAAATAGGGGACGGCTGTAGGCTACAGTCGGCAATGTCCTGACCGTGTTACAGCCTCTCTGCAATTAAGACAAGCAGTAGATATCTTGGTTTTTTTTAATACAGCTGGCAAATTTGAGCAAGTTTGAAAAAAGTTATTTTGAACCCTGGTGAGTTTCTTAATGTGATAAAACGTTGTTTTGAAATGTACTATAAAACCAGTGATTGTCTTCCGTTGATTTACTTTCAAAATGTAGAGAATTCTACAACTTCTTGTTATACAGATTTAACAAAATAACACTATATACAACTAACGTTTGTGAACATTTTGTTATGAAAAAAATCGAAGTTTTAGAAAAAAAGGTAGTCTTATCGTTGAATAACATTTCGTGTGCAGTACAGTTTGACATTTTATTAGGTCACTGTGTAACGTATCTTCGACCTGTTCGAGAATCCCTAGCGGAGGGATGCGTGCATGTGTAGACAATGAACCCAGAGGGAGAGAATTCGGGCATGCTGTCTTACACTCTAGTTGAATGAATATGATAAATGATCTTCGCGGTTTAAATGCAACTTAAGCAGTTGCAAATATTGTCTGAAAAAAAATCAGACGTCAACGGGAATCTAACTCGTGACCTCTGCCATGCCGGGGCAGAAATCTCTAACCACTGAGCTATGAAGCCGTCATCCAACAAACCCGTGCTAATGTTGAAGTGTGAATGAGGGTGTATGGAAATAAATTCATTAATTTGAACTGCGGTAAGGAAGGGATATGACAAATGGTCTTCGCAATTTATTTGCAACATAAGCAGTTGCAAATGTTGCCTGAAAAAAACTTGCAGGCCTCAACGGGGATTCGAACCCTTGACCTCTGCGATGCCGGTCAGATGCTCAAACCACTGAGCTGTGAAGTTTAGTTGAGTCACTCACAAAACAAGTTACGCAAAAAATACTTTATTGTTCGTTTTATTCCGTTAACCACAGCTGGTCAACGATTGTCCTCTTCTTATCATGTAAACGTAAAATAAGTTGTTTGGTTGTGAAAATACAAGACTGAACTAATTACACATGTACAACAAAAAGGGGAAAATCATCCCAACCTTTTTATCTGGACGTATTGAACCTCTACGGGAAATAAGAATCTGGCAATCCTAACTGTCTAAAACCAGCTCTTTCTGATGTAGTGCCTGGGACCATGCAGTCGATGCCAGATGGTGTGTGTAGATCAGAAGACTGGAGAGAGAGGCACAGAACCGCTGAAGACACTGGCTCAAATTAGGGGCTCAAAGGTAACCTCGTGTTAGGGTCCTTACTCGTATTTGGGGTCCTTACTCGTGTTTTGGGTCCTTTCTCGTGTTTTTGGATCCTTTCTCGTGTTTAGGGTCCTTGCTTGTGTTAAGGGTCCTTCCTCGTGTTAAAGGTCCTTCCCCGTGTTTGGGGTCCTTGTTCGTGTTTAGGGTCCTTGCTCGTGTTTTGGATCCTTGCTCGTTTTTTGGATCTTTCCTCGTGTTTAGTGTCCTTGTTCACGTTGGGGCCTTGCTGGTGTCTGGGGTTCAAGGTGTCTTGGGTCCTTACTGGTGTTTTGGGGTCTACGAGTGTTTGGGGACACCAATAGAAATCTTTGTAAATTGAAGGCAAGTTGTGAAATCAGGGTACGTGGAGAAGGATGTTGGCAAACACCTACTCTTATAGGAATTACTGGAAACTTGCGTTTTGGATTTGAGTGTTTTAATACTCAAACACATTCACATTTTCTAGCTCTTAAGAGATCAAGAAAAGGTTAATGTTCGCCTCCCGAAATTCAAGGGAGATTTCTTTCTGGAGGTTTAAACGACGAGTGCCTCCTGAGACGCGGTGCAACATTGCTCGAAATATTGCATGTATTTGTTGCAGTTGGTGTGCCACCCGTTGAAATTGTCAGTTCGTGCAATGTTGCAGAAGTGGAATCCAAAATCTACTTCTGCAATATTGCATGGCCGCAATATTGTGTGCAATGTTGCACCGTATGTCGGAGCCTTTTAATAATGCATAATGGCAGATAATAACTTGTAGCGGCTGCAAGAATTATAACAGTGTAAAATTACTTTTCTTCAGATTCCATTTGGGATATACCTACTTCATTCACTGAACAAGGAGAGACCAGCCAGGCTGCAAGTTGGAGACCTTGTTCAACCCGAGTAAACACTGCTTTCAAGAAGGCATTTGGGAGATGTGACACTGAACGATTTTCATTACAACATTGTTATGCAAAAAATCGACATCCTGTGGCCGGGTTCGGAAAGCAGTTTCTACGGCGTATCATTTCTTGTGATAACATGTTGCGAAAATTTGAAGATGGTTCAAAAACATTTGGCGTGTTACTGCAATAAAGATTGAGTTCAAAATCGCGATACGAGCCATGTTGCACGAATTCGATTTTTTTGTATAACAATGTTGCGCGAAAAATCGTTGTCCCGTGTGACGTCACCTTTGAGCAGTAACACGTAACCTCAAGAGTTTGGCTGTCCACCCGGCTGCGTTGCATGGACTAAGCAGAAAAGGGCCCAAAGTTAACTATTGTCTTTATCTCTCCCACTGGCGATGGTATATTAAGATTTTTAGTATCTACTTATTAACCTCGAACGTTCAGTCTGTACGGGAAATGTCAAACTGATCCCGATAGCGTCAATGTGTCAAGACTGAACTTAGGTATCTCCGTAAAGACCGAACGTTCGAGGTTTATAAGTAGTTTATAAACTGGCAGTTTTTGTAAAAACGACAATAACACAGAGCAGGTGGAAACCTTCGGTTGTGCGCACGCGTACGTCATTTGCAATAACTCGTAATGCCCGCAAGAACCAATCAGAACGCGTGTAGTATCCTTGCCATATAACAAACCAGACTGCTCAAGAACCAATCAGAACGCGTGTAGCATCTTTGCCATAATCCAGACTGCTCAAGAACCAATCAGAACACGTGTAGTATATTTGCCATTTAACAAGGTCTTTATTTTTCTCTGGTTCTTTTTAAAATAATGATTGGTATAATCGTCTTAAGAGGGCTAGAAGTTGACAATGGCGGTTAGTGGACAGTAGTACAGATGACTGGATTAGTGGATACGTATTAAGAATGTGGTTTGAAAAAAATACAATAAAATAATGTAGTTAAATATTTACCAGACAGATAATAATATGTAATAAACACATATCTGTATTTTAAACATATACTGTATGATCTGACTGATATGCCAGAACCTTTCTCTGCAAAAGTGAAAGGAGCTGTGAGAATCGCGCGGGATGGGGACAGCTGGGGAAGAGAATGTAGCAATATCGCTGCATGATCAAAGACTCTGTTCACTGTTTCGCGTAGCTTCTTTTTGTTAAAAAGTTCACCCAATTTTCGAAACAGTCAAAAAAGGAGATCTTGGTATGAAGTAGAAAGAGATATTACACCCCCCCCCCCTTCCAAAAAAACAAAACAAAGGAGACTCCTCGGAAAAAAACAGGGTTGGACTAAACAAGATATTTTGTATTATGCTGTCTGCTGAAAGGCATTATCTGCATCAGAGTTAGTTTCTTGGGATATTTGTCTTCTCAATAACAGCCTTGCTTTTAAGCATACATACTGTTACATGCCCACATAGCTTAAAGTTTTTAGATGCATTTCAAGGGATTTTTTTACAATCTATGAACCAAACTTTTTCCAGGCCGGTAGGGAGCCTGATTGGGGGGTGACTGGGATCCCCCACCCAAAAAAACCCTAAGTGGAAACCTCGGCTTGTGTCTTAGGTCCGCTTCAAAAGCTGTGCTACAGTCGTGCCGAGCTAGCTCGGCTGTAGCACGACTTCGGCTCGACTTAGTTTGGAGTCACTTTGGCGCAACCTCGTTTCCAGGGCGCGGATGGCCCTAATAATCCCGCTAATAATTTATGCAACGAATTCAGCACGACTTTGGTGCGACTTTAGTACGGCGTCTGAAACGAATCCGAGCTAGAGTCGTGTAGCACGGGTGAGCTTGTCGTGCTACACGACTTTGGCGCGGGTTGTTTTCTGACGCCGTGTTAAAGTCGTGCCAAGTCGAATTTGCCAAGTTCTGAACTTCTGGTGAGCTTACCACGACTCGGACTGTAGTGTAGCACGGCGTTTGAAACGGGCTTTTTTGGCGCTTTTTCTGGCCACCACCGTTATACGTGCTACACGAGCCATGTGTACACCCATTACGCCTATTTACTAAAGTAGTTAATTATTTTTTTTTCCTTTTTTGCAAAACGAGGTGAGTTCCGATCCGGCGAACAATAACTTGAAGTCGAGGCTAGACAGCACTGCAGCAGCCTCGACTTCAGGTTGTTATTCGCGGAACAAAATAATACTAGTGCTTGCGCTCCGGCCCGCCCCCTCAGTCCCTGTACCAACTGACCAGGGGCCGGTTGTACGAAGTCTGGATAACTTTGTCTAGAATTTCTCAAAATCCTTCGATCGCCCATTCACTATATCCGGTCGCGGTCTACTACTCGCTTCGCTCGCACTTCCAGGCTCGGTCCCGCGCTTTGCGCGCTCCCCCGAGCGCTTCGCGCTCGGTTTTTCTGTTCTCCTGAATTTTTCTGTTCTCCTGAATTTTTGAGCTCGACTTGTGGCAAGTCTAAACTTTATCCAGAGGATAAATTCCTATCTAGCGGATAATTAAGAACTCCCCAATTTTATCCGCTGGATAGGGATTTATTTTATCCGCTGGATAAAGTTATCCAGGCTTCGTACAACCGGTCTGCTCCGACGAAGGGGCTAACGCTCGAAACGTCAGCTGAACACCATATCCCACGTACAGGCGACAAACATACCATATCAACTTTTGTTGATCAAACCCATATTCAGCGTACTCGCCCACGCAGAAAAAGAGTTTTTTTTCAAAACTAGTCTTCGAGTGTTCGTACAACCGGGTCCTGTCCCTTAAATGTTGTGTCCAATCAGGTCTACAATCAAAGAGTAGCAAATTTATGGCAACAAAATTTCCTAGGGTCGGCAATGAACGAATGATACTAAGGGATGGTCCATTAGATTTGGTGGGAGGGGGGGTGTTTTTTTTAAAAAAAAAATACATGCACAAGGATAATGTC
>JAOEJI010112237.1:0-12192 GCA_025448255.1 Umimayanthus chanpuru | reverse complement strand
TCTTCACATTCAGTTGTTTCTAACTTAAATATTAAGTTTTTACAACGATGTTTTTCGGAGTTGTGTTTATCCTTTATGCTAGTATACGTACCTTGACATCGGGCATGAATTTCTCTTCGTCTCCATCCTCTTTCAGAGGTGGCTGTTGATTCTCAAATCCCTTCAAAGATATCTGCTGTTGATCAAGAGGATTCTCTCTGAGAGTAAAACATTGTCTGCTATCCACTTGAAGAACCAGTTCAATACCAACACTTCCGCACGATTGAGCCAGAATGTTAGCAACAATTCTGTACATAGCTGAACATCCACACATCTTTGATAAAGTCTGACGACCATCACGGTCCTGAGAACACAAAACCTTTGTGTGTGATTCAACCACACTTCCCTGATACTTTAGGTGAATGACGGTCTTTGGTTTCAGTAAAAACAGTGACAAAGAATTGTTTGTCAAAGAAAGGTCGCCGATCTTTCCCAACTGGTCACTCTTCTCTATACTTGTAAGCAAAAATCTGCCTAAAAGAACTTCGGAACTGTAACAACCTGTAGTTGAATATCTAGTGAAACCTGAGCAAAGCTGTGGCTGCCAATTAGTGTCAGGCTTTGGATCTGAGCTGATAGATCCAAATTGATTTCCTGAGTTGGCCAACTCTTCTGTCATGTACATTGGAAGCACAAGTTTCACTTCATTACATAGTGCCTTTTGACACTTATGTGAAATTGTTGGTTTGAAATCAAAGATGAAACTTTGACTCAGTGCTGGTCTTAAGCTCAAACTTTGCCTGACACATTCTGAAACACTTTCGCTGAACGACCGCAGGACTCCGATGTCTACTTGGTGTTGGCATGCTGCAAAGACAATTACCTTCTGTTCTGAATTGTGTCCATCTACGCATTGGACCTTCACAGTTGGCTGGTAAGAGCAAGAATTCTTAGGAGTACACGCATTTGAACTGGCCATGCCAGGCACTTCGTTTACAATAACGTTGATTGTAACTACCTTGTTTTGAAATGATTTAAGGTTGTTAGTAGACATATATATCATACGGTCTCTGAGCACTTGTGTGTATGAATCATTACATTTGTCATCATTACCAGATAGCAAAACAAGTGATAAGTTTTGGTAAACTTCCATCACTTCTTTTTCTTTGCCTTTCATTGCACAGTAAGCTTCTCCCATAACGGCTAATGATGAACGAACAGCTTCATCGTCATCAGTTGTGGGAAAAGCTCCAAGGTCATCAGATTCTTGCCGATGTTGAAGCAAGGGGACAAGTTTTTTACAAATATCAAGGCTCTTCTGCAAATTCTTCTCAGCACAAGGCCTGTCATTCCCATCCCCAGAAACAGCCTGAGCAAAGCCGAGGCAGCTGTAAAGCAGCATCTGCGAGGTTCCACTGTTTTCTTTATCGGAAAAGAAACTCAGTGCTTCTTCAGTGGTTTTGATGCTCTCCACTGTTCGTCCAAGCCGGGCCAAGCTTAGTGACATCTTGGCAATACAGTACAACAATGCAGACGTGTTCTTAGAGTGAAAGTTTACTGACACCTGTAAACCGTCCGAAGTCTGTAAATGGACATCACTTTTACCAGCAGCGTAGTGGTTGGGGAAAAATACCTTATAATATGAAAATGACGCAGTGATACAGTTTTCTGTTAAATGAAACGACAAGCAACTGTCGACAGTAACAGCTCTTACTACTTCTTCAAGGTAGTGGGGCTGAAGCTGTTGCCTTTCGTCCTGGATCACACTCAGAATGCCCATAGCTCTCTCTACGTTTTCTATTGCTTGTTTGTCCTTCTCTAAGCAAAATCTCTCAACATGTGCTAGCTTGCAATAACAGGACACAAGCATGGGGCAGTTGGAATTGTAACAAAGCTTAAAGATCTTTGCTGCCTCCAATAATAGAGCAGCACATTCGTCGTAGTCCTCGAGTAAGTAGCACACCAATCCACGCCTATATAGCAGTTCAGCTGTGAAAGGGTGCTCTTCACCACAAATAGACCAACACATTTTCAGAGCTTTCCTAAGAATGTCATTTGCTCTAAGCATCTCCCCTTTTAGGGAGAAGATTTCAGCAATCTGAACTGGAAGCAAAATATCCAATTCATCAGTGATCATGTCCTCCGTCCACAGATCAAGTTTTGTAAGAACTGGTGAAAGTGTTTCTAATTGTTCGTCAGCTTTTTTGTTTTGTTTCGTCTTAAGATATACTTTGCCAAGTTTAGCTGCAACGAGTGAGGTAAGTCGTGGTTTATCCTCAATGTCTAATGTGCAAAGCGATTCGTAAATGTCCTGTAGTTTATCTTCCATCAGCATCCACATACTTTGGACAGAAAATAGTTGTGTAATGTTGAGATCCACAATTACACTCTTCCATACCAGATGCTCCTGCGTTATCATCCGGCATGAAGTTTCGTTCAGCAACTTTCTTGCTTCCTGTAGAAGATTTTCTGCTTCGCAGCTATCACCCAGTTCCACATTAATCCTTCCCAGGTTGTTGAGAACTGCACCTAATACACCAAGAGCACAGGGAGGAAAAACTTGACTCATTTTTCTCATACCACTTCCAATGGCCATGGCCTTATCAAGATATTCTGTAGCCTTGTTGTATTTGCCAATTAAAGCATATGAGATTCCACAGTTATTTAAAGTGACCACCTCTTCAACTGTTCCAAGGAATTCGATACTATTCTGAATCAAATACTGTTGTTGCAAACAGAAGAGTTCGATTGCCTTATGTGGCATGAAGAGCTCAGTTGCCAGGATTCCCAAGCTGTTTAACGCAATGGCATATGAGGAAATACCCGCGTCATCGATACTTAGGGGAATAAGTCCATGTTTGAAAGATGCTGGGGTAATCTTCTTAATACGCTTCCATTTGGAAATGATAGATGTCAAAGCTTTAAGCTCCCCATTCAGTGGCATAGTATGTGACCACCGCTTCGAAGTTACTAGTTCACACAGACATCCAAAGTCTTCTTTAGCTTTAAGTTGGTTACCATCCATGTTTGATATGATGGCCTTTGCCAGTTGAGGCAGAAACTGGTTTTCATTCTCGTTTCTGCATTGTATTTGAATTCCATCCTTCAGACAATCAGAAGAATCAGCCTGACCATACACTATAAAGTAAGAGTAATTAGTGGTAAGTGCTATAAATTGGCATCTAGGCCTTGCCAATTAGATATTTTGAAACAAATGGTTGGTAAGTCACAAGATTCAAGCTCAAATTTTACAAGGTACCCCTACTAGTTGTTTAAAAAAATCAGTTTTGTGCTGTTTTGTATACCATAATTAAAAGCTTTGGTTAATTTAAATTCTGAGGTTCCTGGTCACAAACCAGATATCAGGTTTCCAGTAAGGTTTTTATGTCACAAGTCAGGTCTCAAAGGGGAAGTTGAGCATGAGTCTCAGGTCAGACGTCAGAACTGAGGTCATAATGCAGAAGAAGCCTCAGTGGAAAATAAAATAAAGTTCGCTATTAAAAGACTTTCCCTGAAGAAATAGATAACTCAGTAATGTGTGTAAAACATGTGAAGTGGAGTGTTAAAGCACTGTTGACATTAACATTTAACACCTGTATGTCTTGAGTAAGTAAATACGAATTTTGTTTTTACTAGTTCCTGCCCGTGGGTTACAAATGCTTTCTCAGGTAGCCAGAACCTAAAAACAGCTCTGGACTTGGTGATGTGATTTTTTAAACCTGCTAGTAACCATAGAATCGTGTACCAGTTTACTGTAAGAATATATTTCATTTTACTTTTATAATTATCATTTTCGTGTTTCATTGTGTCACTCCTTGATATTTTCAGTTACTTGACTTTACTGATAGCTTGAGATCAGGGTTGATTTTTGTAGGAAGTTGCTTAGGGAGTTTAAGTAAACCTACCATGTTGAAGACAGTCACTGCTTTGGTGGTCACACAGGTAATCTTGATATCGAGAGCATTTGAGGGCGTCTCTAGCACCCTTCTGATCTGAGGTAATTGACTTAGAAAGCACCACTCTATCATTGTTTAGCTCCGTCTCAATCACTTCTCCTTCCAAACTGCTTATAGCTACTCCCAACACAGCTCCCATACTGCCTAACAACAGACATTTGGAGGACCAAATTCCTTAGTGAAAACTGCCATCCTGCAAGTAAATTAAGAGTATTTTAACAATTTTTTAGCGCAATCTAACAATTCGATTAATCAATACAGTTTTAAGAAGAAACAGTAACAACTGGATTAACATACTATCACAACTTGTGTTAGTCATAAAGATTCTTCCAACTGGAACAGTACTCAGGGTTGACGGGAGCATCTGACATGTGCTGCAACTGTAACACTGCGACGAGTGTTGATGAGAACCAAGTATGGGCTCGATGATGCTACGGAAGCTTTGTTGGTACTCACTGCTAGAGTTTTGACTGTGCTGAATTTGCGTAAAATACATTTCAATTCTGACTACAAAGTGATTTGGGCGCCGTCAATGCATGGTAACATTATAAACGGAATGTTCAGTTGGAGTACAACGGTTGATAAGAGTGAAAGAACTTCTGTAACACCAGCTAACATCGTTGGCTCTTTCTACTTGTTTTTATACCAATTCTGGTAAATTCATTAGTAAATGTGGAAGTGTAGAAAAGTTTACTTGGTCTACGGCTAGGTTGGGGTTTGCTTCTGCCTCCGTTTCTCCACTAATACAAGACAGATTACAGGTCTGAAATAGCTGTAAAATCTAGAGCTGTATTTTGAGTGTTATCATCACTGATGTGCCATCTATTGTTGGGTTCATTAGACTATTGTTTGTTAGCCAAATGTATGTTTCCTTTCGACTCTTTATTGAGTTTCTTTTCATACATACATACATAGATACACACATACATAGATACACACACACATACATACATACATACAAGCATACAAGCATACATACACACATACACACATACCTACAAACATACATACAGACATGCATACACACTTACATACATACAATAAGATACATACATACAAACACACATACTTTATCATAACGTCTTTTTATTGGGCTACTATATGGAACAACAAAATAGGAATTTCATATTGACAATTTAATTTATTATCAATATAAAATTATACAGATACCACCCATCCTTTAGAAAGAAACGCAAACGCAAATATCGAACTGTTTTTTTTAACTATCTCAAATTTTGAAGGCATGACAAACACGATTGGGTATTATGTGTTGGCCTACCTCAAAGACTTCTTTGTCCCTTGGCAGAACTTGAATTAGCAAAGTTATGGTCGTCAAGCCTAAAATAGAATAAGTAAAACAAATAAAATATTCCTTAGAATACAACATAGTATAAGCAGAACGCACGTCACAAAATAGAACATGGTATAAACTACACTGTGAGCTAGATGATGCCCTAGGTCAGCTTTATCGGTACCTCATCGGTAGAGTTTGGGCCAAGATTGTTTACTACTGAAGAGGTTGAACATTTCTTTGAGATCGAGCTATAATAACTTGGATGTAAGACCATAGAGGTGTTTGAAAAATGCCGGAATCGAGATCAAGAAGTGTTCAGCTCAGCAGAACAGCAGCCTTTTCCTTATTCATGATGCAAACTCCAGTATAGAACCTTCTTTCCGGCCCTTCCTCTGAATTCGAAGTTTCTGGATCCGCCCCCAAACTGAGACTGAAACGTTAAGAGTACTCTACTGAATGGAAACCATTAACTTTGTAAGAATGCCGGAATCGAGGTCAACAAAACAACAGCCCTTTCTAGATTTTTGGTGTATTCTGCATCTAATAATGAAACCGTGTCTCTTTTGCGTTTATAGGGCTATTAACGGATAACAAAGGCCGCAAAGGTGAAGCTCAAGTACCTGAGAAAATGGTGTACATGGGTTATAGCTGCCTTGCAGATTAGGATCGCCATTTTTGCTTAGTCATTGAAATCGACTGGTGGTATTACAATTGCTCTATTAAACACCTTTTGTAATCCAGAATCTCTGTATCAAATGATCAGCCTAGGTTTGTTCCTAGTAAGTTTGCCTTACTTTAACTCTACCCAAGCATAGAGGAAGGGCCCCTAACATATTTGGCTTTACTGGCGCACCTAAACGGAAGAAACGACAACGCGGACTTCATCTAAAGTTTAACAGAGGACAGTTAGGTGATCTACAAGAAGACAATGCACTCTGATAGTCTTCTGATGTCATTGGTTGCTTCTGATATACCCTTTGGTGAAAAAACTCACTTGCTATTTTGTTTAAAATTCATTTCTTTTCGAGTTTTTAATAACAACTAACTCAGATCAGATTTTGGCCAGTTGGAGTGACTTTAAATAAAAAATGTTCTGACAGCAGTAAGAATTCAAGATATTCGATGGCCGCCATAAGAATCTAGTTATCAGAAGCTAAACTATTGATTAAGAAATTAATTCACCATTTTTTGTTACCAATTATAGCAAGAATTTTATATTTAAAGGGTTCCAATTAGGCTTCTGAGAAAAAGAAACTTCTGCATCCCTTCTTTGAGTCACAAATACATACACACGTGTAAAGTATCTGCGTGGTTCCTAAAGATTATAGATATTGTACGCCAGATACAAAAAGTGTTCAAATATATGCATTCAGTTAATTTTATTAAAGTTTGTTTTAAATAGATATCACATTTGTACGTGCAAATTACTACATTTATACGTGGAAGTTATAAGAAAGAACACCAGACCTTAAAATATTTTAAAACAATTAACACATCATGCACTGATGGAAAAACAATTGCTCCCAACCGATCAGTATGAGCAAAAGTGGCAACTTTAATTATCTTGCCTCTTCTAACAACAAACTCAACATACCGAGTAACTAAAGAAAACAGAGCAAGTCTGAACAAGCAAACAAACAACACAAAAAGCCTGAACCCGAGACATATCGATTTGTAAATATGAGCCAGTCAGCTATGTTCCTTTTTTATATTTTCAACCAATCAATTAAATTAATTAATTAATTAATAAATAAATAAACAAACAAACAAATAAATAAATGAATAAATGAATAAATAAAAGTTTATTAAGTTGATTGTAAACGACAATCGAAAATGCTTAACTGACTTGCAACATCTGCAGAAACATAAACTATATATATCGAGAAACTTCTCACCGATCACAGCAACTACTCAGTTGAGAAGTCTGTGTAGTTCAACGAGTTGAGTTCCTTTGTCATCAAAAACTAAAGTTCTTGCTGCTCTCAAGAGTGTTGTTGAGACCTTAAAAGTTTATGTATAAATTATAATGGCTGTACCTCAAAAGGGTTGATATTCTTCAAAAAGGTAGCACTTCATGGTGCTTCAAATCACATGAAATAATAAACAGTAATAACGCAGTTCGAACCTGCAAAAAGTTACGAAATCGAACTGAGATTAGTAATGTCGCAATGTTCGCTTTCACTCCTTTTTCTATAAGAACGTCTAATTTTTGGGCTGAGGCTGAACGTTCAATATTTTGAGGATTTCAGCCTCAGATGTTCTTAAACATAACTGCTAGTATTGGGTGTACATTTGTTAATTTCCATTCGCACAAACCTCGACAAACTAACCAGAAGCATAAATATGCTTTCAACTCAACTCTCTTTATTTACCCTTAGAAATTAACATTTTTTCAAGTAATAAGATAAGCAAAGTAACATGTGAAAAGGGTACTGGCTTCCTGTAATAACCATAAAGGGTTAAAGGATCAGGAAACCAGACTTTGCAGAAATAATTTACAATTTACACATGATTTGGTCGGTTTTACAAAAATTTTATTCGTTACGGCCGTTTATCTTGGTCGGCAGAAATATAAAAATAAATAAAAAAGATTTAAAAACAGATTTGTACATGCACAACACTATAGGCGATGTGTACTGATGAACAACAGCCGAGAAATAAAGTTGTGCAGTATTCAGAAAAAAAGGTTCTTTGCCTTTCCTCAGGTTCGTTATGTTCTTAGAATGTTCTTAATTTGGGGCAAATTTCAGGCTCATGTTCTTATAAAAAAGGTTCTTACAAAAACAAAGTATAGCTATAGAATGCACTTGCCATTATGTTAAAATAAAATAGAACAACAACAACAAAGCCTTTATTTAAAGAGGGTAGCACTTGACAGTAAAAAACAACAAATAAATTCGTGGCCTCTGTCTAACGTTAAAACTAATTTACAATGGATAATACAAAAAGAACCTATTTACATTTTTGAATCCAACCCCAATTAGCAATAATTATTTTAAATCCCAACCCAAAGCCCGGTTTGAAGTTCACAACCCACAACCCTAAGATAACCTTAAACTTCCAAAAACACCCTAAAATCATAAAATGTACTGTATGAACAAAGTGAATATTAGAAGAGTACTGATAAGATCATAAAAAATTGAAACTATAAATAAAAGCGAGAAGCAACCTTTTGGTTAAACAAAAATTGATTAAAAAGGTTGCGTTTAAAACTATTTACAGAAGGCGCTGTACGGATCTCGATGTCGATGCTGTTCCAGTCTTATATAGGCGAGAGTGGCTAATATATCCTCATTCCGGTTGTTTTCTATTCTTAATTTTTTGTTTGTTTTTTAGTAAAACTGACAAACGGTAAGAAAGGCTTCATTGCTCAGTGGCCAGAGCGTCTAGAAGTAATACAGTGGAACCCCATATAACGATACGCCAAGGGAGCAGTAAAGTTATATCGATATATCGGGGTATCGTTATATCGAAACTCCCGATACAACGATATGGCCGTAAAATAGCCGAAAGTATCGTTATATCGGGGTAAACTTAACTTGTACTTTTTCCTTCATATTTTAATTAAATTTGTAGCTAAAGAGAACAAAGTCAAAAGTGGATAAAGACGCAGCTTAGAACACGTATATCATCACAAAGAGCTGTTGACAGAACAGTTGAATAATAATCGATTGCTGCAATTCAATAAGTCTTTGTTGTTAATATTTTGTGTTAGCACTTTAGAGACTATGAACTACATGTAATAAAATCGTTATATCGGGAATAATTTTACGTTCGGTGCGCCAGATTCACATCGTTATATCGGGGTTATCGTTATATCGAAGATCGTTATGTCGGGGTTCTGTCCCATACATTTTACTGTAACTTTTGCCGGGACGTAGAATTTTCATCGTTATATCGGGAGTATCGTTATATGGAAGATCGTTATATCGGGCTTCTGTCCCATACATTTTACTGTAACTTTTGCCGGGACGTAGAATTTTCATCGTTATATCGGGAATATCGTTATATGGAAGATCGTTATATCGGGCTTCTGTCCCCTACATTTTACTGTAACTTTTGCCGGGACGTAGAATTTTCATCGTTATATCGGGAATATCGTTATATCGAAGATCGTTATATTGGGGTTCCACTGTACAAGTGTTCGTATCCCGCTGAGGAGAAATTTTTTCAGGCAAAGATTTATAACTGCTTGTTATACCGCAATTAAACTGCAATTAAATTGCGGAAATCATTTATCATATTCATTCTTCACCGGAGTTCATATGTGAATTTATTTTATACTGTATACCCTCATTCACATTTTCAACAGTAGCACGGGTGTATGTTAATAGAACTCACAATTGATTTGCATACCATGAATGGCTTGATAGCTATCTGGCCCGACAACGATAAACCGGAGTTTATTAAAAAAGCGTATTCAAAAGATCTGTACCCATGATAACTCGGAGTTTTTATACCCTAACAAATACCAATTTTATTTTGTTAATAGATTTCACTTGAACAATCCCCCAAAAATACGATTACAACTCCTAAAAAATACGACGATCATCCCAATCATCCGAATATAGGGAGTACCCCCCCCGGATTTTTAGTTGTGCGCGTGAAACTATATCGCCCGCGATAATATGTCGATATAGCTGCCAGCTTTCTCAACTCAAAATACATCGTCGTGGCCATTGTAGATATTTTTGTCAGGTTTAATCGAGTGATCTTTTCTTTCATTTTTAGTGGCAAATTTCAACCACAACTGATAGACTAATCATGACACAACAACAAGTCTCTTTGAATTTTCAGGTGTATCAGTACTTTATTTACATTTATATATTTTGCGCGTGCTGTTGTTAAACTTTCGAAAAACAATGGGAAACTGGAATGTCAGGCCTGAAAATGTTAGGCGAAACTAGCATTTTCATTTAGTGAATTGCGTCGATACGTTGTTGATATACATGTATATTGATGACCTCGTGCCCGGGTTAAATGCTGCACTTCGCAGGAACCGAACTCAATTTAATGCGACGTTTGTCTCAATTAGCTCAACTGATGGCCGATTTGGATTGACATCCATGCTTTTGGCCAATTTGAGCCTCGTTGTTCTTATAAAGTTTTTCTTACAGAAAAAAACGTGTAGTCGATCGATATTCAGGGCTGGAGCAACTGGTAATAACTTCTGAAGATCTACTTTGGATCAACGGCTGACTTTTACATCATTAAAAGTAAATGAAGACACCTATTTCAATAAAATTGACTTGTGAATAGCGCACCCAGACCTCAAAGCATGATGGAAGCCCTGATTTCTCTTCTTTCTAAGCTGGTTTTGGCATAATTTATTAATGCTACCTAGTAATGTTTCGTGTACAGGTCAGCGGATGGTATGCAGCCTGGAATAGAGGGCTCCCATAACACATTTCCTGCTTGATATTGATATAACATCATGTAAAATGTATTCTTCAGCCTTGTTCTCAGTCATTTCATCAACAAAACAACAGATTTTGCTGTATATTTTGGGCGGCAGTCAGATCTTCTTCAATTTAGTTCAACATTTGACTCAAGAGGCGAACTAAACTATGAAGTACGACGTTTAACCTGGGCATTATTGAAGTGAATACATTATTTTTACTAGTAATTCTGAAATTTTGTGATTTCCGGCTTTCAGTTTCAAGTGAGAAAGTTCATGTTTTTGTTCAAGAAAGGTCTTCTCCCTACAGCTTTCAATGATTTGTTTTTGCTTAGAAATCAGATTCATTCATACAATACGAGAAACTCTAATGCCTTCTACATATTTTGTATATTTTCTTGCCAAACATATATTAGCAAATTTGCAATAAGTTTTCAAAGACCTAAAGTGTTAACTCACCGAATCAAGAAATTTGGAACGCTGCTACTATTTCTCTCTTTAAGTCTAAATTAAGATTGTTCCTCTTGAGTTGACCATTTTTCTTGACGAGCTGCTCTGCGCTTTGCTCTGTACTATCCCTGTGTTTGTTCACTTCAGTGTGCTTGCTTTGCTTATTTTTACATAAACATTCAAACTGAAACATATCTGCACGGTCTAAATAAATTAATCCAATTCTAGCAGATGGGGAGCCCATAACCTATATAAGCCTTTATGGTTTCTTTATGAGCCTCCTCGCCTAGTGTCTTCATGTATGTATCAGACAACTGTCCCTTTATACACGCTTTTCTTATAAGAACCAGTAAATTTTGGCCGAGGATCATCGTTCTTTTAAAATTTTTTAGGAAATTTCAGCCTCAATTGTTCTTAAGCTGTTCTTATTTTTAAGTACTCATAAGAACAACAACAGTAAGAAATAACTCCTGAAATATTCCAAATATACCTAACTTGTGATCATCAAGCCGAATAAATTGCAATGGAAAATCGATCGATGTCAGCATTTAGAGTATTTCAACGTTCGATACAGTTGAGTTTGAGAAAAATAAACTTAAAGATTCCAAATCCCAGCCTGGATTGTTCTTACGTTGTTCTTAATTCAGTTTGGCCAAATTTGAGCCTCGTTGTTCTCATAAAATTATTCTTATAAAAAAGCGTGTAAATATCTGTTTAAAATTTTCTTTTTTATTTACTGTAAACCAATTATGAAGAATAGGCAAAGTAAATATACTAAATTTTATACCCTAAATTACTTTTATTCGGCTGACTATATTGTCAGGTAATTTTTACAAGAAAACCTGGAAATTAAAATGTCAGGCTCGAACATTTAACTCATTCTAGCCCGGGATTCAGTCTTGATCAAGAGAACATGAGGGGACAGAGAGGGGACACTCCCAGTCCACGCTTTATGATATGTCATAGCCACTAAAGTTATGTATAGATTGGCTCTCGAACGGAAGTATGTTTTCCGAGACGTCCGCATTAAGATTAACCTCGATCTGATGTGGTTAGTGCGTAAATAACGGAGAGCGTTGGGGTAAGTTTTGTCGATGAAAGCGACTTCCAAAAAG
>JAOEJI010111126.1:0-12207 GCA_025448255.1 Umimayanthus chanpuru | reverse complement strand
CAATAAAAGACAAGTACTTTTAAATGCTAAGCCGTAATTTGTCTGCCATGGTATTAAAATGTAATCAAATGTTAACTTGTGAAATTTGGAAATAATTTCACTTGCGTGTTGTCAAAATTCTGGCGAATTTCCCTCGCCTAAAGGCTCGGGAAATTATCAGAATTTTGACAACACGCGCGTGAAATTACTTCCTAATTTCACGCGTCACCATTCGATTACAAATACATATTTGTATTTGCAGGGTAACTGTAAAGTAGTTTGTTTTTAATAGCAAATTATGAGATGGTTTTAAAGGTACAATGCGCGAAAACTCTTCAGCAGAATCTAAACTTATGCCTTTCAATTTTGCTTTGCAGGAACAGTGCACAGCATTCTGTGATGATCCATGTCCCTACAGTGGAAAACATCATGAGATGTTGGTTGAGATGTTGAAAACAAACAATCATAATGTGAATGATGATCGATCAAGACTGAAACTCTTCAAAGTTAGTGTGGAAAAGTACGTCAAGAAAGGGTGGAACTGTGATGGCGAATCAGTGCCGGATGAAAGCCCCAAGCTTCGTTATCCCATAATGCACCTGACTGTCATGTTTGGAAAGACGCAAGCTCTTGATTGGCTGCTTCAGCAAGGATTCAAACCCTTGCATACCTGCAAAGATCAACAGCCGGACCCAGGCTCTCCTCTTCATCTGGCCGTTACAGGTTTGAAGGATGGTGTTAAAAACCTGAAGAGTGGTAAAGATGGTTTGGTGAAGCTCTTTGCTCAAATTGTCGATTTGTTCTTGATCCACAGTCCACATTCGTTTAAGTACAAGCAACCACAGAGTCAAGACAGTTTTCTCCACTTTTTAGCTCGTAAATGCCTGGAGAAGAAAGATTTGGCGAAGGAGTATCTACTTGCTACCCTACAGAAACTGAAGGAGTACCAAGGCAAGGTAAAGACGGCTAACGTCAAGGAAGTTCTTTGTGCCAAGAATGCAGAGGGCAATACGTTCCTTCATCTTGTTGTACAAGAGGATTCTTTACATGATGTTGTGAAGCATTTGGCTTCCAATTTTGGTGAAGAATTCAAAGTGATGTCGGCCACTAAGAACAAAGCTGATGACACCCCAAGAGAGATTGCCGCAGAGAAGAGATGTATCAAAATTTGCCAGGCACTAGGAGCACCTGAGGAGCTTCTTCAGATCATTGCTCAGGAAAACACTACGGATGGGGAGGATGAAAGAAAGTTCATCCCAAACATTGACAAGGAAACTGAAACTAAAAGAAAACGTTCTGAAAGCGAAAAAAATGAAACATTGCCAAAGCGAAGGCGAATAAGTGAAACAAAAGAGCAAACAAACAGCTCGAGCACAACCAAGACACAGTCTGACATTAGCACTCAAAGCAAAAAGAAAGTTATAGACCCGAATCAAAGCAAAAAGCAAAGTGTTGACTCCAGGCAGAGTGAGAAGCAAATTAGCAACGCCAAGCAAACTGAGCAGTCAAATGATAATAAGAGATCTTCTGAGAGTTCTTCTCATTCAAAGAAACAAAGCAAGAAATCAAGTGATATCAAGAGTTCTTCTGACAATTCCTCTCATTCCAAGAAACAAACCGAGAAACCAAGTGGTACCAAATCAAAGAGATCTTTAGATACTTCCTCTTATTCCAAGAAAGAAACCGAACAATCAAGTGATGGCAAGGGAGCTTCTAACAATTCCCCACACTCCAAGAAACAAACCGAGAAATCAAGTGATACCAACTCCAAGAGATCTTCAGACACTTCCTCTTATTCCAAGAAACAAACTGAGCAATCAAGTGATAGCAAGGGAGCTTCTAACCATTCCCCACATTCCAATAAGCAAAACGAGCAGTCTAGCGATAGCAAGAAAGCTTCTAACAACCCCAATCATGCCAAGATTCAGAACATTCATGAAAAGAAAGAAGCTGAATCGTCAAGTCATGGCAAGCGATTTTCAGACAGTTCCAGTCAAAGCAAAGAGCAAGAAGACCAGTCAAGCTTTGTCGAAGGACACCCAGATGTTTTAAGGAAGGATACTAGCAATTCTGAAGAAAGCAGAGAGTCAAGTGAGCAATCCGTTCAAGGTACAAACCGAACTGACTATTCAAATCAGAAAAAACAGTTAGATAAGTTGAGTCATGGTAAGAATGATGAAACTTGCAAACAGAGCAGGAAATCTCTGGATAAGTTGTGCCAAATAAAAAAGGAGATTGACAATTCCAGCAGCAAGCAAGTTGACAGCTCCAGCCAAGACATGAAACTAGCAGATCAGCCGAGTCAAAACAAGGAAGGTGACGATTCTGATGACGTGTCTCGAATGGATGTGGATGACAACCTGCGTGACATGGATGTTCCTGATGACGTCACTCCTCACGCAAAGGAAGGCACAGAGGATGATTGCGCAGTATGCAGCCAGTCGACACCTCCTACTAATAAGGATGTTACTCGTGGTGGTGAGTATAGATTTAGAAAGTCCGGGTTCCCACAATTATTGAGAAACTTCTCAGTAAAAATACTATTTGTCAGCCAGGGAACTATCGGAAGATTTTGATTTTGGGTCAGGAAAATCCTGTTTTTTCTCAAGTGATTGAAAAATCAGGGAACTTTCGTTTATCTTCGAACGATTGTTGTGGCAGTTCTTTTTTTTCTGGAAAACTTGCATTTTTCCAATGACCTTTGAAATGTATTCTTGTTTCGTGGGTGCACAACCAAGCTATAATTTATAGTAACAAGTTAACCCAAGGGGGGGGGGGAGGGGGGCATTTGGACCTTCCCATGATTTCCCAAAAGGTTGCACATAAAAGATTGAGCTTTGGCATGTAAGCAGCTTTTGGATAGCTAATTACTTTTCAAAACAACAATCATGTTTTAATTAAAACTGTTGCTATGGCAACAGCCGTTTCACAACATGTCCGCCGTCTTGGATTTTTCAATAATTTTATTTTCAGCAAAACTGCTGCCAATTTTCTTGAAATTGGTAGAAAATATGTTTTTACTTCCCCAAATAGGAATATAATTAAGAATGGAGTGGAAAAGAAGAAATTAGAACAAATTTTGTCAAGAAGTTACAGTTTTCATTTTCAAACTTCCTTTTGCATAATTAATTAGAAGTGATAACGCCATCCAATTAACGTACTGAAGTTTTCATTTTGATTGGTTCAAAGCTTCAATATTTGGGTCGGAAAAACCTATGGGGGCGTTTGACCTTCCTGGTAGTTTGTTTTCCTTGTTGCATGCTACTTCTAACTGGAAATGATTGGAACGTGTTTTATTGGAAAACCTCGGACTGTATAACAACATCTGGCAGGGCTGAAACGGTATATCCCAGCTCAGAAGACATTTTGATTGTTGTGTACAGTAAACCCCGCGTATAATAACCTAGAATTTAAGGACCCGTGAGACTAAAATTTTCGATTTAGACCCCCTTACAAGTTTGTACACAACTCCAAAAAGTTCAGGTGAATATAATGTAGTTTATTCTAAGACTGGAGAGCACTATCTGAGAATAGAAGCTTCCACAAACATCAGGAATTAAGTGTCCGGAATCAAGTGAAGTATATACGGTTCATAATCGGGTCATTGAAGTCCAGAAAATCATGGAATTTGAACCTTTCAAATCCAGACATAGGAATCCGGAAAGTCACGAAATCCGATTTGGAAAGTTATATTGGCATTTCGCGGCAAGCAGCTTCAAGATCCATTGTGAGTTTTTAGGTTTCTTGGTCATAAACTGCAGTTAACGAACGTGACGTCAGAATTGTACTCACAAGATCTTTGTTGTAGTTTTCAAGAGTGTGGTTGGGTTTATGGCAAAACATCAAGAACTATTTGGGCATTTTGAAAATGGCGGCCAGTCGGGAGATCTCCATGATTCCAAAGTCATTTAATTTCTTCCAAACACTCGGGTTAGAAATCCATGAAAGACAAAGTAGTTTTAATACAGCGTTCTTTTCCAAGTATCATAATAACGAGTACAAAAAAAATTTCAATTTCAAGTTAGAACATTTTCATTTTCTTCACCGAGAGCTAGTACCAGACGATTCAAAATTTAATTCAAGTCAGTATTTGAACTTTCCGTCTGCATATTTAAAATTTACAATTAAATTTGTCTGACTTTGGATTTCACGTCACTTCCGGTAACTGAAATAGATTGATTCTTCTCCTTGGTTGCAGGTTCAGCAACCCAGATTACCAATACACACACGGTGTTTTGTTCTGAAGAGTGCGTGGCCAGACATAGCAGAGTCCTGCAGGTGCTACACAAGTGCAACAATAGTCCACACAACACCTGCAACAACATCCCGCACTTCATGCAAGTACTTGACGAATACCTCCACAAAGAAGGGCGAAGTGCTGCGCATCGGCCTATCCCAGACATTGTCAAGGAATTCCGTCATCCAGTCGTGCACTGGGCTTCTGTTCTTGGAAAGTACCAACTATTAAACTACCTTGCGAAGAGGAAAGACTTTAACTTGTCAGTCAGCAACCCCCTCAGTGATAACGAAACAGCCATCCATCGCACGCTCTTGTTCCTCGAAGAAGCTCTCACCAGGGCAGATCCAGCTGTCAGTATGGAAAGAATCTTCACACATTTTTCAAAAGTTGTTGACGTGTTTGCCAGAGAAGCTCCAGTAGTGTTTGGTAAACAAAATGTCGATGGTGACACTCCGTTCCATTTGGTGGCCAAAGCGATCATGGAGGTTGGGCAGATAAGACAGCTCCAGTGCTATGACAGGTTCTTCAAGATCATGTTGCAGAAGTTATCTGGCATGGCAGAGAATTCCAGACAGCAGTTTGAGAAAGTGAAGGAGATGATGTGTAAGACAAACAGTGAGGGTGAGACTTTCCTCCACGTACTTACTTGTAGAGTGGGAATCGGCCACGAACTGTGTGGCTTCACTCTCGAGGTACTGCCCCAGGAAATACTGGTAAAACTGAAGAAAATCGAAACAAGGTACGGAAAATCGGCATCTAGTATCGCGGCAGACCTTGGGTCGTACAAGCTTGCTGCACAGCTGTCACATGAAATGTCACCAAGAAAGCTGTCGACTGCTTCTGACACTTCAGTCCAGTCGCCTGGTGCAAGCCGTGCTGAACGAGCAGCTCGTCGCCAGGATATAAGAATGGCACAGTGGTTTGAAGAGAATCGGCCATTTGAAGAGGGCGAATCACAGAACGACACTGTAGAGAATCAGCTTTTTCCAGTAGATGAAGGTGAATCAGAAGTGATGTCTCCAGTGTTTTCTCCTCAAGGCAAGTCATCCAACAAACAAAAGTTGACTCTGGACGATCTCCCAGATTTGACACCCAGGGCTCGAACCAAGAAACAAGTTTTTAATTTTAGTCCAAGTCATGACCGGTCAAGCCCAATATCAGACTCCTCAGGGGAAGTGTGGAGTCCTGGCGGTTTGGACTCGGAAGAGGAGGAACCGTATGCATCTGCAGAGTTTGGGAAAATCGCTGCACCAGAAGAGAATCAAGAAATGGATACACATGAAGAACATGAGGAAACAGAGCCTGAAGAAGCGAAGATGGCAATTGATGAAACTGAAAGCAGAGACTTGCCAGCAAAATCCGATGACCCGATGCACAGTAGTGCAGTTGTGGACAGTGGGTCCGAAGCCACTGCTTCATCAAGCATTGAAGTTTTAAAGAGGGAAAAAGATGATGACAGCTACGAATACAGTGTTAGTAGGGGATCTGCCGAACTCAAGAAGGAGAAGGGATATGATGCAGGCGCCAGTGGGGAATCTCAGGTGACTTCTACATCTCCGAGGGTTCAAGACGCGATCACCAAATCCTCAGGTATGATTTCTGCCCAGACCCGGTTCAAAAGAGCTCTACAGCTGAGTAAGACCAACTCGAGGAGAGTTTAAAGAGTGTTTTTAAATAGAAGTGAGAATTGTTGAGAGTTGACAAGATTTGTACAATAATACAACATGTATGGTAAAAATTAGGAAACTCTCATCAACTCTCAAGAAAATATGAACATGTTGAGACTTTGAAATGGCAGTCAAAAGAGAGCTAGATGTTTTGAAATCTCACTAACATTCATGCTTGTTTGGTCTGGCATTCAAACTTTAACTCACATCTTACTCTTAATTTTTTTCTCTCGTTACCTTTCGTCCTTTCGCTCAATACCATTTCCTATTTTCCCTCTTCTTTCCCTATTTTCTTTCGAGTCTACTTTGGTCCGGATATTTCCATATGTTGCCTTCCTTCACTTTCACTTTATAAACACTCAGCAGACACAACATTAATAAATTACTGAACCTGACATTTTATGAAACATATTGCCACTTACGATCAACGGAAATGACGTGAGAATTGTGTTTTAGCTTTCAAGATTGTGGCGAACAGCAAGACTTAATTATTTGAGCTTTTTGAAGATGCCGGCAAGTGGGCGGGTCTCCATGATTCCAAAATCATTTATTTCCTTCCAAACGCTCAGATTAAGAATCCATGAAAGGCAAAGTAGTTGTAGCACAATGTTCTTTCCAAATATCAAGATAACGGGTACGAAAGATGTTTCAGTTGCAGGTTAGACTGGTAGCAGACAGTTTGGGTTTTAATTGAAGTTTCTGACCTTTCCATCTGCAATTTAAAATCTACAACGAATTTTTTTCTGATTATGGTTCATGCGTCACTTGCGTTGACAGTAAAAGTAAGGATTACTGCCACTTACAAAATTCACCACACATTGTTTTAAGGTTCAACCACGCCCACGTCATCTCGTAGCAGTGGCAAAACCGTGGACTCTAAGTCGATATCAAAGCAAAGTAGTGCCGGTCAGTCGTCAGACACATCCCTGGAATCGACTCCATCGCAATCGTCAACCAAAACCTTGCCGGCAAAATCAGTCAAACGAAACGCTTCCGGTAGTACTTCACAGGCAACCCCATCAGCGGCGCGAGCGAAGGCGTGCATCATTTCCGGCATCATGAGGTCCCCCCATACTCCACTTGTGAAGCAAAGCATCATCAGGTCCCTGCAGAGCCAGTTCAAGTCGACTTTGGAGAACGCCAAGAAGTCTTTGAAAGATGAAGAAGAGCAACTCCGGGCAATTCGGACCAGGTGCGTTGATGCAGAGGAAAAGAAGAGGAATCTTTTGCAGCAAATCACTGCGCTTGACAAAACGATCGTTGAAGCCATGGAGGAGGAAAAGAACTGCCAGGATTTATGCAAAACTAAGAAAGAGGAATGTAAACAATTTGAAATGGAACTTGAAAAATGCGAAGCGTCACTGCAAGAACTTGAAGCATCCATGTAGGTTGCATAGTTATACAAAGATTTCAGAATTCTCACAGAGCCGCGATGTTCTCATTTTATTTTTGATTTGCTTATTTTTCAAAATTAGTGACCTTGAGAAAATTCTACGATCTATATTTTCCTCAGTCACGACTCGTAACACCTAGTGCCTTTGTCCAGCGCTCACTTCTTATCCCTCCTGGAAGCTGTGGCTAAATCCGGCGGCTGACAAGTAATTCCATTGTTTGATAGTCCTGGGGACAGAGCTATTCTGTGGGGTTGCCATTGGTCAGGAAAAGTCAGGGAACTTTATGCTTGGTCAGAAAAATCGAAATTCCTGCTTAAATGTTAGGGCATTTTATTACTAGCGTGATATAAGCTTTCATTTTGATTTATGTTTTAAATGTGACCTCACATTATACCCAGAAATAATCATTTGTTAATTTTTTTCTCAAATTAACACAGACAAGGTTGGGGAAATTTAGCTATTAGTCAGGGAAAAGAGAGAATTTAGGACTCGGGATAGCAACGTCTTGCGTATCTTGTAACCAAAAGGGTGAGCTCGTCAGAGATCTACCGCAGCAAAGCAGTTTATGATCTTTATATAGAACGTCGTGCCCGAAATAATATTTACAAATGTGTAACCGAGATTAAGGCTTGCTGAGGTTTCTCGACGATTTAGAAATAGACGAAGAGTAGAAACCATAGTTTTTTAATGAAAAAAACAGCCCGCGTGGTGCTTGTAGTAAATAAGTCCCTAGTTGATCTCACGATAGGTCTTTTTCTTGTAATATTATGTTAATTTTTATATCTTTGATATATTAGTATTTGAAACTGATACGTGTTTCTCTGTAAATTTATTAAAGTTTTAAACAAAAATATGAAGTTGTGACGAATTTTGCGAAGTTCCATTCATGAGATGATACACCGCGCTTCATTATTTCAAATAATTCAGAAGTCTTGTCATTCTCGTACTCGGAGCCAACGGCGCACGCGTTATAATTGGCAGCGGTATTGTGTCACGCTGTAGGACGTAAACACTGTCCACCACAACGCTGGCTCAAGTCGCCCGGCCTACGAAAGCGCTGGGTTTTAAAAGCAACGTTCGTAGTCAAAACAGAACCGCGGCGGTAATATTATGACAATGATATTCACTAGCATGCAGTTTGGTCATAGTTAAGTAGAAATCTTTATTGTATCTAAAGTGTTTAGTTTCGCATCAGTCTTGTGGTTTGCTAATCCAGTTTTTATCCAGGAAGAAGTTGTACAACTTTCTGGTCTTGTTTACGTCGATCTTGATGAGGAGTCTTGCCTGGGCGAGCCGCAGGGAGCCGCACTTTTCGCACTCCTTGATGAGGGACGCTTTGTAGTTCATGTAGTCGTGGGGGAGTAGTCTTAAGCTGCTACAAATCTAAAAAAGAAATAATAAAAATTTGCCAGTTATCAGTGGTTTCAAAGAGATGAACTAGTGGGAGTTGGAGCAGGCAATGTAGGCATTGGCATACCTGCCCACATTTGGAAATCAGAAATCGGGACACTTTCATCATTGCTCTAAACCTCCCCCCGCCAAAGACCCTGCGGATTCATTGGCCGCTGAAAATCTGGGGAAGAGGTAGATCGAAGCAGATCGACCGTGCACTGCACTCCTTACCGAAATCGACGAGCCATTCATAGAACGGTTCGGATCGATAAGGGAAATTTTTTCTTCTCAATTTGCAGAATAGACCTTGAGAAATACTGATTTACGTTTTAAATATTACTTTAAAAACAAACATTTACCGGCTGAATTTCTAGAAAATCGGGACGTCCTGATTTTTGGAGGTTTTGAAAGTCAAAGTCAAAACTCGGGACTGTCCCGATAAAATCAGGACGGTTGGCAGGTATGCACTGGGAGTTTATCAAGGGCTAGAAATACTCGCACAGACAGTGAAATACGCGGGAAGGCAAAGTGGCTCAAAATAAGAGAGTTTGTATGGAAATTCGACGTCAAATATTTTAAAAACACTAATTTCAAAAAAGTTATGAACTGAAAACTTTAATGTCACGAGAGAGGAACTGAATGCCAAAATTTTAGGCATATAATCGCATACGAAAACGTCCAGTCACAATTTAACTTTTTCCATACAGTTCTCTGTTGTCAGTTGTGTTTCACCGGCGCAACAAAAACCAAAACAAATGTATGGAAAAATTAAAATCGTAACTGGACGCTTTCGTATGCGGCTACATGCCTCAAATTTTGGCATTCAGTTTCTCTCTCGTAACATTAAAGTTTTTAATTCATTATTAGTCAACGTTTTTGAAACTGATTGTTATTAAAGATATTTGACACCGAATTTCCATACAAACTCGTATTTTGTGCCACTTTGCCTACCCGGCAAGATGGCGGCCGAAACCGTGAAAAGGCGTATTGTGGTGGAAATAGTGTCGGGAATAAGACCAGTTAACATTGCTTGCGGCGTGCGATGCCGTGTTCTGAAACCCTTGGTTATTCTAAACAAAAAGGAAGCAAACTTTGTTGAATACATATCAGTCAGTCAAGGATAAGCCATATACATTTTTTACAAAATTTTAACATTTTTAAATGCTCATTTCTTGGAACCCTTCAATGTATCACACTGAACTTTTTAGTGGAATGACATCTGCGATGGTGCTGTGTTTGAAACTTGAAGTTGGAATCTTTCTATTTTATGCCAATACGGCAAAATGTAAATAACAAGAGGTTTTTAAAAAAACTTAACTCGTGGCCCATAAACGTTTAATTTTGAAATGAAAAGATAGCAAGAGGATCTAGAAGCCTACACTGGGCTGCCTTCTACAGGATTGCAGGACCTTGATTTCTTTTTTAAAAAAATTGAAAAATATTAAAAACTAAAAAGTAGTAAAAATATGGAATATCCAATTGGCAAACAATATTTTGATTTGTCTGCATTCATGGGATGATGACAGACCATTTGATTCTGATGTACGGCAGAATAAAACACTGCTGAACAATTTATTTGGATTTCCGTGAAGGACAGGTTCGCGGATTGCTGCAACGGATGAGCGAAGGGACATCTTGGTATATTATTTATTGGTTTTTGTTCGTGTGCTCATCCGACCATAACCATGCATGAACATCTGTACGATATCGTTTGATTTAAAATTAGCAAATCATTCCTGGGCAATATTGTAACTTCTGTAGGCTGTTTACATTTATTTCAGGGACTGTTTTACTATATAGTTCTTACTTTGGAAGGATACAGTATGTTATTGTCACGGGTAGCGCGGTTGGGAAAAACAACTTCAAATCCCTTGAGACAATGGCGCAATTCGCAAACAATTGACGAGAATACAAGAAATATTGCGTGGCAAGACATTCCCCGACTAGCACTGAACGCGTTGTTTATATGACTTGAAAAGGCTAGTAGCAAAAAGAAAGCTTCTAGAATACATCCATCAGGTGTAGATGAACATCAAAAATCCTGTAAACAATCTGTTGTGATGTTTGAAACTCCAGGTTGGATGCACAAACAAATAAACTAATTTATACCAAAATGTCTCTCCAAAATGTCCCTTGCTTCTCTGTCAGTTTCTTCGATTCGTGCGATCCCGTGGAACAGCAGAACAATCCAGCACATCGACCTGCAGTTTCTAAAACACCACTCGTTCGACCGGAAAGAAACACAATGAAAGCTGTGATAAACCATTCAGGCAACTCTAGTATTATAAATTGCAGACTCCTTTCGTAAATCCACTGTACAGAAACCCAAAATATGAACACTCGATTGATCGCTGAACGAAATTCTGGAAAGGCTTGTCACCTCGCGCTCACTTCATTCAAGTTGTCATGGTGATGTCAATGTCCGAGCCAATTCACACAGTGCGTGACGTCATTGTAATCCATATTAGGACTATTACGCAACTTTTCCATTTTCTGTTGACGACCGAGGTCGACGAACATAGGAAAAAAGTATGACTGCGTTGCCACAGGCAACCCAGTAACAAAAGGCTGTATTAACCCGTACCTTGCCGTATGCTTAGTAATTGTTCTTAAATTGATTGAAACAACTTTTGCTCCGTCGCACGGCTAACGCTTGAAACTCGCTGAAACGTCAGCTACACATCAAGGCCCACAGGCGAAAAACAATATCAACTTTTCAAGACCTTTGTTGATCAAACCCGTATTCAGTTTACCTGTCAACGCAGATAAAAACAGTTTTTTTCGGTTTCACTTATTCACTACAAATTGTATACCATATACGCTAGCTTGCATAAAGCTAGTAAGCTTTGAAGCTGTAATAAGTCGTAATAATGAACTCGCAAATTTGTTGTTTAACACGTTTTAATTCTGTGTTTGCGAGGCGATCAGTCATCATGATAATAAATGTGTGTTTCAAAAACGTTGTATCTCATTTGATTTAACTGTTCTTTAAAAATGTTTTTTATAAACTGAATTTTCGATTACAACTACAACTTTCTTCAGAGCATTTCGGTTCTGTTCTGAGTTAATAAATGCACGATTCTTCAGTTTTAAAAAAGGGTTATCACATTTAATCGGTCAAGGAACAAAATTTAAAGCCAAAAAAGTCGAGGGGGGGGGGGGTCAAAATGACACCCCCCACGCTTTTAGGGTTAATACAAGTTTAATAGTACGCCTCAAATTACTGAGAACAATCGATTTTAACCAGAATGCGACAACAAGAAAAATAAAATTTAAAAAAAACCGGAGCCGAAACTTAAACTCGGCTCCCCTCTGGGCCGAGTAAAAAGAAAAAAAAAGTTCTTCCAATGGGTTAACCACGGTGCCGTACTGAGACGCTCACGTGATCATGAGTTGATCTCACGTAACGCATGCGACGTGGAGCAAGGGTCAAGCTCGTTTTGTGTAACATTTTCTAAATCATTGACAGATGCTTTGGGTAGTAGATCACACAAAATCATGCATACGGGCAAAACATATTCGGCTATCTTTACAA
>JAOEJI010111125.1:0-19624 GCA_025448255.1 Umimayanthus chanpuru | reverse complement strand
GGTCAAAATAAACGGAGAGGGTGAGAAATTTCTGAAAATTTAATAAACGAAGGGGTCAAAATAAACGGGGGGTGGGAATTTTCTGCAAATTTTAATAATTTCTGGTATTTTTGTATCAGCATTACAAAATACCTGAAAACCTGGAAGGGCAACAAAGCACGGATCACACGATACGGCAGGACGCGCGTGTTGTGGAGTACGATTTTTGGCGGGAAATTTCGCGCCAAAAATGCACGCGCGAAAGCTTAAAGTGCTCGCTGAGCATTTATTGTTTTTGCTTTGGCCTTTGATTCATTATTGGACTTGAAAAAGTAATAAACGGGGGGTCCTATTAAGCTCCGGTTGGATGGGAAAAATATTGAAAATGAATAAGCGGGGGGGGGACGTTTATTTGGCACCTAAGAGTAGGCGGGGAGTGCGCACTCACCCTCGCTCAGGAGCCAAAAAGGTCCGCCTGATGGGCTCGGAAAATATTTAAAATGCCACAAACCAACTTGATTGTGTTAGGATTGACAGTTTCAATGCATTCCCCATAGTTTGAGGATCTTAAATTTTAAGAAATGGTTTCGGGAGAGCATATCCCGGACCACCCCCCAACGGGACTGAACGGTCCACAGGCGATTGAAATTGCTTTTAAAATTTAGACAAGAACTGAATTTGTGGTTTATCTAAACCATTCTAATTGGCTGGATGGGAACTCTGCTCGCCAAGGAGAGTGTAATTCAATAACTCGAGAGAATGTTGTGAAAATTTCGGGTAAGTACGAAGTGTATATATTTATTGAAGTTTGTCAGTATGGCAACAACCTCTGGGAACGCACGATATAATGGGACTTAGTGGCATGGAAATGCAACAACAAAGGTTTGGATTACGTTTATTGTTTGTTTGTTTGTACATCTGAAACTTGTGTAAACCAACGTCGTCAGTGGCCCAGTGGGACCCCGCCTTAAGGCCACTTCGCTGATACGGCCACCTCGTTATTACGAGTAATTGTTCACCGAAGTGGAGGTGAATAGACCAGGATACCGACACTGAGGTGAATAATAACGTTAGCATATACCCAACCAACGAATCAGTGAGAAACAGGCCTTTTAAAAAAAACCAAATCATTAAAAAAAAGTTGGGCGCGCTGTCACGATCGCTAGTCAGTGAATATCCAGGATATTCACTGATTAGTGAACCAATCACAGCGCGCGAAAAACACTATTCACTTGTTGGGTATATGCTAACGGCCAATATTTTTTTCCTGGCAAAACGACCATACATCTTTTATAAGAAACCCCGTTAACGAGGCTACCTTGTTAATACGGCCAACGGCCATTTTTGGAAAATCCAAACCTGTATAATCCTTTAAAATTTACCCCGTTTATACGGCCAATCATGCAAAATATAAAAAATGAAAACGGCTGTGGCAGTCAGTTTCATTTACCTGTGTCACTTAGTTATCAGACCGTCTAATAACTTAAGAAAGTAAACAATACATCTCTCAGGAGTTGCAATTGTGACACATCTTGCATGTCCTTCCTTGAATCATAAAATTTATCCCTAGGCCGTTAATACGGCCAAATTTCTCTTGCCCGTCGTTGGTATTAAAAAAACCTTTGTATTACGGCAAGAAACTTAAGTTTTTTTCCGTAGCGCTTTCTCGGTTTTTTATCTTTTTATTATTATTATTTCTATTCATTTTCACCTAATTCCTTCTTTCATTTTATTTTAATTTTTACCTAATTCCGTGTTTTAGTATTCCGTGTTATCTTTCCGTTATTCCGTTTTCGTTTCCGTCATTCGGTGTTTAAGCAAAACCGCCTGCAAGCACTTGCTGTTCTTATATTTGACAGCCACCTACCATTTACACAATTTCATTCAACAGCTAAATGTAAAAAGTAAATGCAAGTTAAAAACAGTAGCCAACGTTGCTTTGGCGTTCTAGTTGGCGGGGAAGTGGAAAAAGCGAAGCAGCGAGTCCCAACGAACCATTGCCCTTGCAGCCATTTCTTCGCCGCTTCGCTTTGTGGTCTTCCCCGCTAACTAAAACGCCGCAGCAGCTATGCTGGCTAAAAAACAGGAAATAACTGGGCAAGCTCACTAACGAGAAAATTATAAAAATAGGTATTTAAGTGCAAGTCTTGGGCAAAAGGGGCGTTTATTTGAGACTATAAATGGAAGTCTTGGGGTAGAGGGGCGTTTATAAGAGACATTTAGTGGAGGAGCGTTTTAAAAATTTGTCCATAAAGTAGTCCATAAGAAAGGTCATAAAATAGTGCAGTCCCTAAAATTGTCCGGTCTGCAAAATAGTCCAGCGCACATTTGACCCGAAGCCAAAAAAAAAATCGCCGTAAATATCGCGCATGTGAACGGGCCTTAACGCTTTAATCACTTTTTGAGCGAGGCCTGGAAACTAGTTACGATGAACGGAAATGCACCATTAGGACCAAGGGTTAGTTAGAGTTGGGTTCAGGATTATTTTTGTTGCATATAAAAAGAAATTTGCATCTAAATTTATTGTATATACAGTCAGTAACTTTTGATGAGTCTGTAGCAACTTGAGTGGTTGGTCGTGTGGGGTGTGACTAGGTGGAATCTTATCTAGCATCTTTCCTCAGGGGGCGGGGGTACACCCATATAGTTTGGTGGGGATGTGCCGCTGTGTTCGCGAGAGGCCTGCCCTTTACTAGAGTAAATTTTGCAAATTTTGTGACCCTATAAATTTATACCATAGTAAAACGCTCAATTGCTCTTGATTTCAATCTTTTGTTATTACAATTTTTGTCCGCTTAACGATCCCGTTAAACGGTACCTAATTCTAGATCAACTTTCTATGATTACTAGACCCTATCCCAGACCAAATGGCTTGAAAACCACTCGTATAGCCGAATTATGGGAGTACCTCCCGGCTTTCCTCCTTCCACGGCACCACGCCTCAGGCTCACGCCTAGGCCAAATTTTTAAAACTTATATTTTTTTCTCCGAATTTATCAAACAGTATAAGTTCGAGCAATTTCGCATGAAAAAGGCGTCCTGAGATATGGAAACTAGAATAGGGCGGTTGAGATGCAACTACCCAGAAGGCCCTGAGGACGAGGTTGTTCATTGCGGAAGCCAATACGCTAGAGGGACTGGGAAAGATGCCTCTCTCCTCCGCAGAGGCTTCGAGAGAGAGAAAGGGAGAGAGTGAGGGAGGGAGGGAGGGAGGGAGGGAGAGAGAGAAAGAAGAGGGCGCGCGGGGGATCATGTAAAATACCGTTTCACGACATTGTCAAGAAACCGCGAAATCTTGCAAGAATCCGCACATTATATGGCATTTCTTCCACCTTCCCAGAGATCCCCGCGCGCTCACCATTCTCTTCCCCAGTTCTCCAATAGATTCAGTCTTCACCCCCCTTAACCCCAGGGAACCTTTGCGGAGGAGAGAGGAATGATGCTGAGATTTTAAAAAACATGTATCGAAAGTCTCGGGTGATCAAAGTTTTTCGATAAAACATATTTCGGTTATGAAGATGGGGCGTTTGCACCTTACGAGGAAGTGTATGTGAAGTCGTAGTTTGTTGAAAAATAACAGAATGTCTGCAGAACCGCAAGTTGGCTGCACCGAGGGCGAGGCTTCACCGGGGCAGCAACAGCAGGCTGTCGAAGACCTGATCAACCGTCTTCTTCCAGAACACAAAACTAAATTTGGGATATTCATCAGAAGCAAATCAGACCAAAGAGAACATGACAAGTTTGAGTATGTGACCTCAGGAGGAAAAGTTGTGATTCAAGGGAATAGCGGAGTTGCCGCCGCGAGCGGATTGTATCACTTCCTGAAAAACGAGTGTTTTGCTCATGTGTCGTGGAGCGGTAACCAGCTGAGGATACCCAAGCCTTTCCCAGAGGTGAATGAGGCGGTCCAAGTCAGCAGCCCGTACAGGTTTGGTGACTAAGTTCGTGTTTAAAAGTCTTAAAACAATCAAATCTGCCTTTAATTCTTAGTTGATGCTAATTTCACGTGACATGACACAGGCAACCCAATTCTCTTGAAGAGCTTTCATAAAATGATATAAATTATAAATGATTCAAATTTAATAAATAATGAACAAGGAATCTACTTGTTGCTGTAACCTTTAACTAATTCATCATAAAAACTTTATTAAACATACAATTCAGATAGCTGGACACTCGCCTTGATACACTAAAGCTGTGACAAGGCCAAGTAAAAGAAATATGTGTGTTTCCAGTTTCTCAACAGTCAACCCACTGGTTACCCTATTTTTCATCCTGTCTTTTACTTGCCGAAAGCTAAAATTTCTTGATTTTCACTGAGGGATTTTTCTTGATTTTCACTGAGGGATTTTTTGGGACATTCTTAAAAAAGGTAGCTCTGTTTTTTTGGGTAGACAATTTCTGAAGTTGGGATTGTTTTGGGTATATAATATGAACCTCTGTCGGACTCCCCTATAATTTAAACATGTGAGTGGGGCCCCTGGGCCAGGGAGCCAGGACGGTTGGGGATCATATTTCTCTGTAAGCAACTGTTTCTTGTCAGCAGAGTCGTGGAACTTGTGTGTGGGCTCAAGAATTCAAGGAAAATGGCGTTCTTGATTACATATTTTTAAGAACCATATGCAGTGTTGGGTTTTATCCAATCATGCTAAAAGATGTTTAGCAGACTCCTTGCAACCTTAATAACATATCTCAAATTTATTACTGGTTGTATTTTGGCCCCTCATGCATAAATAAGACCTTAAATTATATATGTACATGTACACAGTATCTGTATAAACTTAACAAAAAAACTTTAACAAAATTCAAAACTTTAAAATTTGTTCTTTCATATTTGTGTATGACATGTGCTAAACATAACAACTATATTTGATCTCACATTGTTGCTGCCATTGCCTTCAATGCAAAGATAATTTGACTACCATCACAGTAGTACTGTGACTACCACATTTCTGTCACACTAGTGTGGATTGTTGCTGCTGTGACATTAGAGTGGACAGCATTGTGACAGAGTAAACCACAACCACTCTGCTGACACTGTGGGTTTGGTCCTGTGTAATTTGGCTCTACTGCTGCTGGTTTGTTGTTTTAATAGGTTCAGATACTACCAGAATGTTTGCACATCAAGTTATTCCTTCGTGTGGTGGGACTGGGACCGCTGGGAGAAAGAAATTGATTGGATGGCATTGAATGGCATCAACTTGGCTCTGGCCTTCACTGGGCAGGAGGCCATCTGGCAGAGGGTTTATCTTAGAATGGGCCTCACTCAGAGTGAGTTGGACGAGTTCTTTGGTGGACCAGCTTTTCTGGCCTGGTGAGTTCATGTAAGTTGCTGTAAATATCATTGTTAATAAAACTAGAATAAAAGGCTTAAAAGCTTGATATTTTGGCAATTGTTATGAAATCATTGTTACTAGTGGTAAGAAGATAATAAAAAATGTAGCAGTAATCATATTATTTGTTTATTGATTTTATTTTTGGTGTAAAAATTTGCATATCCAAATCAGAAATATAATATTTGAAACTGAAACCTAAACCCTAGTAATACATTGAACACTTTTGCAACCAAGAAAGGCAAAACCAAAAAAGCAATTGGTCAAAGTTTACTTTAAAATATGATAATGATAACAGTGTTTATATGACAATTGCCAATGAGTCAGCCAAGCAAAGACACTAGGCTGGTGAGGCAACAGAGAATAGTAACAAGCAAATAAATCCTATATAGGAAGAAAATTCTTGATCAAACCCAAAAAGGTTAACATAATGTAATGTTTAAGCCAACTGCAAGGCTGGAACTGTTACAGCCAATGACAATGCATGTTAATTAGCTTTTAGTATTAGTGTTACCAGATGGTGTGAATGATTGTTGTGAACTATTTAAAAACCTCCATGTATATTTTCATATCATTCATGTACTTGTCGAGACCTTAATAGGAACTGTAGCTCTACATGGGGAGCTCTGGAATATCATCTTTGAAGGATAGTTTTTTGTCTACTCAATGATTATTCATGCGATCTGTTTATTCAAGCAAAAGGACAATATGGAGGATGATTGTGGCATTACTGATACTTGACAGCTCACCAGAGACACACTATTTCATTTTGCTTGGTTAGTTCATTGTTCTTCTACGACTTGATCTATCATGTTAATGCAATCAAATTCAAGCCAACAACAGAGACTGTCATTTATTGCAGCACTTACTTTATGGAATCTGTCCATGTTTTAATTACAATTTATATTTTGGCTTTTGCAATATTTGCCAAAAGCATGTAATTACTGCACAGCTTGTGAAAATTCACACTTCTACTGTGTTGCTATGACATTTGTCAAGTAATTTCAACTGTAAATCTCAGACCCAGAGTAAATACAGTGGTCAGTCAAATTGATTGAACCAGCAGAATAACTTTTCCTGAATAAATGTCGTAGCACAGAGAAGACAAGGAAAATGTCAAAAACATAATTCCTTTGCCAAACAAAACATAAATAATTTGCATGCTGGCACTCTGCCATTAGATATACCTAGTGATAAGGTAAAAATAATTCAACTGAACAAATTAAACATTTTTTAAATGTATACAGCAGTTAACTTAAGGGTTTGTTTAGCCACATTTACATGTAGTTTTGCATATATATTGACAGTTAGGTTACTCCAGTCTTCATAGTTCTAACAATTTTGCCAACAACTTTGTTTTAATTAAACATCTGAAGTATAATAACTATGTGATTATGGTATGTTATCATTATGTTAACTATTGTATTATTTGGGATATTTATACAGCACTTCAAAATACCACACATGAACCACGGGCGCTGGGACACAATTGTTTCGAGTATTAGAAGTTTAACTGAAGTAAAAGAACTCAAACCTTTGTCAATGAGTGTTGATTTGTATTCGCAAAGTCTCATTTCACAGATAAACGGTTTAAAACCCCATCTGCAAGCTTCTGCGTTTTTTTGCAAGCCATTTTGGACTTGCCCCATACTAGGTCCATTCCACAAATGCGCTGCGCGGCCCAGTTTAATCATTACGTCATTATCAAATTTTAAGCGAAGGAGAAAAAATAGAAGGGTAGGATATTAGTTCCAAACTGTTTTTCATGCGTGTGCAGGGTACTATTCCATATAAGGAAACCTGCGTGGCTTCACTTTCAAAGCAAAATAAGTAAATAAATTTGAACTTGTCTGGCATTCTCGTGGAGCGAGCGTCAGCTTTAAGCAAAAATTCAGCCGTCGCAAAACCCCTTCAAGTCACTCAAAACAACACAAAAGGCGTCAAATATGTGAACTTTAAAAACCTGGCTTTCTTTGTTTCGTGTACAGAAAATATACTATCTATGGAGGAGTATTCTTTGATCACTCTAAACAAACTGAAACCAGCTGTTACTAATTTATAATACAGCAAATTTATGAAATCACGTCTTGCAGTTTCAAATAAAACCAGTATCTATGGAGGATAGTCTTTGATCATTTTAAACAAACTGCAAATTACAGCAAATCTATGAGATCACGTCTTGTGGTTTAAATAAATTACAGTAAATGCAAGAGATCAGACAGCGTGTCACAAATTACAGCAAATGTATGAACGACCTTCGAATTTTTCAAATGGTCTTTGCCTGTGTTGATCCTTGCATTTGGAAGCGATTCCAAGTTTAGTTTGCTTGATATATTTCACTATGCCCTTTGTCTTTAGGTGATTTGTCAATTGAAACCATTCTTGTCGGAACGACCGTTTATGCAATTCACTTTACAAAATTCAAATTAACTTCCCTACGCGATTCCGAAACCGTCTGCCTTTTTCAAAATCCAAACCGCAACCGATGTTTTCACGAAAACAAGTAATCTGTAAACAAGGCAGTGACGTTTCACCCGTACACGCGGACGATTTATTTGAAATTGTCACGTGATCCAAATAGGTATATCTGATTGGCCAAGACAGAGACATCGCCCACTTATATCCTACCCTTCTATTTTTTTCTCCATGCTTAAAATTTGATAATGGCGTAATGATTAAACTGGGCCACGTGGCACGTTTGTGGAATGGACCTAGTTTACGCGGCCACAAATAGAGGAATGGGGCAAGATTTCAAAACAAAATGGCTTGCAAACAAACGCAGAACAAACTTGCAGATGGGGTTTTAAACCGTTTATATGTGAAATGAGACTTCGCAAATACAAATCAACACTCATCGACAAAGGTTTGAATTATTTTACTTCAGTTAAACTTCTAATACTCGAATCAATTGTGTCCCAGCGCCCGTGCATGAACCACTATATGCTTAACAATGCTGAGCGACCAAACCTCACTGGTTACCCCCTACTGGTTATGTAATTCAGCTGAATATCTATAACAAGGATAAAATAAGTTGTGTAGAATACAAATAGTACTTAACATTAATAGTAATAATAATAATATTTAATAACAATAATAATAATAATAATAATAATAAAATATTATTATAATTATTATTATTTTTACTATCGCTAGTACTTTTGTATTATATAAGTCACAGACCTGTAGCTAGAGTTTTTCACCTCAACAACCGGGACCAAAATGTTTATTTTGAAATAATAGGTCATACAATTGCTGAAGACAGGAAGCTTTTAGGGTGGTCTGGGAGCATGCTTCCCTGAAAAAAATTTGATATTTGAGATCCTCAAATTGCTGGAAATGCATTGAAATCATCAATCCTACCATAGCCACATTATTTTCTATCATTTTAAACCTATCACAACCCCTTCAGGCAGACATTTTTGGCTCCTGGGGAGTGCAAGTGCACCCCATGCACCCCTGCCTATGGGCCTGAGTCATTTTGTTCTTATTACAGTTATTTTACATGAAGAAACTAGAAAGAATAGTCACAGTTAACATACTACTGATGTTTAATTTTTCTATAAAGTTGTTGGTAAAAATTATTTTAAAATGATGTAGATTACATGTAAGTTTAAGAAGCAAGTTGGGAAAAACGTTTTTGACACATGGGAGTGTCCCAACTGTCAATGCAAAATAAATGAGGCTACCTAAACAAACCAGGAGTGTGTCGAAAATGTTATTTTTTAAACTTACAACTTATCTTTATAATTAGCATACATAACTTTAATAATAATTTTTAGAAAGTTGTTATACATGTAAAAACACTTTGGTACACAAATTATGGTGTTTGTTGGATGTAAGTTGTCAGGTAAGTAATGCAGCAACTGAGATAGTACGCTATAAGGAGTCTTAGCATTGTTCACACTTTACAGAAATCAGCAACGACAAACAAAATACAAAACGCCGCCATTACATGAACTAGAGAAGAACAACAGAAAAACCCTTGTGCTCTCGAAGCACTAAAACAAGATTTTTCTAGATATTAATGACGTTATCAAAAAGCAAGTTCGACACAATGCAATCTATAAACGTCAGTTTCTAACAGCTTAGATGCTACCCTTCTATTTTTCTCCTTGAGTTATGTACCAGATAGACAGACAGTTTTTAAATTAACACTCGAGTAAATTATTTCAATTTTGACCTACAATATTAATATTATTAGGTCCAGAATGGGTAATATCCATGGCTGGGGAGGCCCACTCCCTCCATCATGGCACAATCACCAACTGGCATTACAGCACAAGATCCTTGATCGCATGAAAAGCTTTGGCATGTCTCCAGTGTTGCCGGCCTTCAATGGATATGTACCCAGAGGACTCAGACGAATTCATCCCAAGGCTGAGATAACACAAATGGAGCCCTGGATCTTGTTTAGCACCCCCAAATACACAGGAACACACCTGCTGGATGCCCAGGACCCCCTCTTTCAGGTAGGACTGGGTAATAGGTTGGGGTCTGGATAGGAGGAGACTTGGTGTGGACACTTCATATGTTCTACTTGTATGACATGTGTTTACACAATCAGTTGAGGGTTTTGCTTGGACTGTGTTCCCTAGGTCAGAAGATTGAAGTTGTCATAATGAAGCATAAAATCTTCATTTCAGCATGTTTTCATCCAAGGTTGGGGTATAATAATTACCAAATGTAAGTATGATATTTGATGTTTTCCCCCCTTTGAGTGAAGTATCCTGGGGTGATGTTTACATTGATACTGTACAGTCTGTGTATGACAAGTTTTGTTCCATGTTTGCACAGAAGTTCTCATTTTTAAACAAAAGTAAAGATGAGTGGATCAGAATTTAGCCAGTTGACCAGCCCAACCAAACAATCCAGTTACCAAATTTAAAGGAATAAGTTTGTACTTCCTTTGTAATACATATGCAATGTTTGGACATGTTTCACTTTTGGAAGAAAGACTATCCAGTGCTGCTACCAGAAAACCATTCATTATTTATGATGGAGGAAAGGGGAGTAAGGGGGGGGGGGCTGGTTGGTTTGAGGGGTAGGTCATTTGTTCAGTAAGAACTTGTTATTTTGTCAATTTTTTTTTATAGACAACATATTAGAAAGCTGCTGAGATCTAGACCGGGAATCTATTTTCGTTTAACAAAACAATCAAGTACTAAGGGTTTGGCTAGTATTTTAAAAAACAACAAGACAGATATTAAGTCAATTACTTAAAGTTAAAGTACAAAATTAAGATCCATTTTTTTTGCTGAAAAAGAAATTGATTTGCACATTGTTTATATACTCCTCACTTTCTGTTATATGCATGTATGCTGGATTGTTTAAATTGTATTTTAAAGAATACTACTGAGTTCTAGAAAATTAAAACACATTTTAATAGTAGTAACAAACAATAAATTGCAATAACGTCTACCTCCATCTTCTTTGCTAACAGCAACATTGATAAGTTTAGTGCAATCAGATAGTTAAGAGACTGGAACTGTTGTTGCAGTTAAATCCTCAAACTCCACTTTGTTCGAGTTAGTTTTGTTTCAATCAAACACATCCACAGAGTACATGTAGTTTGCTCGTAAATTTACTAATTTATTTTATTATTTCAAAATATTTTATTGGTTTTATTTTATTCAGCAAATAGGAAAAGAATTTATTGAAGAGCAGATAGCCGAGTTTGGTACAAGTCACATTTACAGTGCTGATACCTTCAATGAGAACCGGCCCAAGTCACACAAGCCATCTTACTTGTCGTCTGCCAGCAGGGCTGTGTTTGAAGGAATGACTGCTGGTGACCCTGATGCCATATGGTTGATGCAAGGATGGCTGTTCTATGTTGATCGTAATTTTTGGAGGTCGCCTCAGGTTAAGGGTTTACTGAATGGTAAGACGCTGTATATACACGAATCAAGAGTTTCAGACTTCCGGTCCAACTTCAAAGGAAAAGTGAGCATTTATTAAGTCAGACCATTGTTAAACATCGCCAAACACAATAGCCTGACTTAGTGAGTGCTCACTTTTCTTTTGAATTCGGACCGGAAGTCTGAAACTCTTGATCCGTGTACACTTACGTGCCATACCATTTATGGCAGAAAAAATAAACAATCCCAGTTTTTGAATTAAGTAAACTGGCATGCATCCTTGGGGTTAGCCCTATCCCTTAATTTCCTTAAAGGGAAAACCAAACAGACACACACACACACACACACTCACGCGCACACACATACACACACTAAGAATTCAAAGTGACGGTCAGAACAGTTAAATAGTTCACTGAAGTTATATTTCTAAGAAAGCTTTCATTGTTCCTCAAAAATTTGTCAGACTTGTAGATTTGGCAGTGTTTCGCTGGCGGAATGTTCAGTAATGGTACAATTCGAATTGAGAACAAGTACTTGAACCAGTTTATTTTCACGCGTATGAGAAAGAGTTTTTACATACCTTCATCAAAGAAAACCAAAGAGTGACTTCGCGCAAACTGTTTTTTTTTTTTCATTTCTCTGAAACTTCTACATTATGAGCCAAATTGTTTTATGTTCTTTTATAGCCAGATTGACTGTCCTCAGTTAGGGTAATGAGGTAACAATAGTCGTGATGGCGAAAAGTTTTCATTTAGTAATGTTGATCCAACCATTTACGAACTCAAGGTAAAAACTGGCCCGTTCTTTGCATGGTCTTGCTAAACTATACGCCCAAATTGGGTCAGACCACAGGAAGCTAATTATGTCAGAAACCGATTGGTTGTGAGTTTGTTGGTTGAACCTGATGTTAGGTCAAGTTTATAAATGTATTTCCTCTAGGATCGTCTAATACAATACCTAAAAAGTACTAAATTCTAAATTAAGAGGCAAAGATTCTATTCATTTTTAATTATTTCTGTATGGTCAGCCAAAACAAGTTTGAATTTGGACGCCCACTTATCAAGCACTATACAGACCTGTGGATTTTATGGTTGGAATCTGCCGACAGTTGAAGGTCAGCTTGAAAAGAGATTTTGTTGGTATAAGCCACTTTCTTAAATTTTCTATTTTAAGTCTGAAGATGCAGAGCGGAAACAACGGTTTTCTAGCCTTTGTGGATGTTCGTGTTAAGTCATCTTTGGTTTGTAAAGTTACGGATTTGGCACACAAGCTCCAATTTAGTCCAATGTTAAAAAATTTGAAGAATGCGATTTTGAGAAACAGAACGTTTTACTTTGGCAGAAGTAATATTTTTTTCCGCAAAAAAAATTAACTTTTTCCGCAAGTTCTCTCTGCTGTTTTACTGTTTTGATATAGGTTTTGGGCAGCAACGTTCAAAACCTTGACTCATTTGACATTTGTCAACACACAAGTAAATCACAAGAGTATGTGCTGTTTTCCGCTCTGTCGCCGTGAGCAAAGAATAGATGAACAATGGTAATGTGTTTGCGTTTTGTAACTTAACAATTTTATTCATCAATACCTTCAGGGGTTCCTCATGGACGGATGGTTATACTGGACCTGTTTGCGGAAATAAGTCCTGTTTGGAAGATTACTGAATCATTTTATGGGCATCAATTCATCTGGTGCATGCTGCAAAACTTTGGCGGAAGTCATGGATTACACGGAGCGATCCAGAGTGTAGCAACAGGTAAATGGTTCGGCAATAAACATTCTTTATAAAAACATGGTTACCAAGTCCAAACCAAGTGGTTTAACTCATCGTTAACCGTTATTAAAATTATAAAATATTTAAATTGTTGTTAAATCAATCAATCGTCAAGCAGCTATACTAGCTATCTTGGAACAGGGTAATTTAAGAGAACAAACAAACCGTCACATAGCTTTTCTAAGACGTAATTCTTCGACAAAATTTACTTATTACGAACGGCTCGGCAAGATTTTGTAAACATTATTTGAAACCTTTCCTTTTTGCAGGCCCAGTAGAAGCCCTAAACCATGAGAACGCAAACATTGTGGGAACCGGCCTCACGCCTGAAGGAATTGGCTCGAATGACGTCATGTTTGACCTGATGAACGAAATGGGTTGGAAAGTAAAGGAGGTGGATATTGAGTCCTGGGTACGAAACTATTCTCACAGGTACTAGGTGCTAGTTTACACATAATTTTCTTGTAAAGTATGGATGTAAGAGTGTTGTTGAACTGACCTTTGTATATTCATTCAACTGGAGTATATCATACTCACTTTTAGTCGTTGCTAGTCATGTTTTTCTTGTCTATCATTCTTACTTTGTTTGTTATTTATGTGATGTGTTCTGTACTCGCAAATATGCGGCATCTGGAGTATGGCATGTTTATATGTAACAGACTATATTATTAGCATATATATAGGTTTAAATGTGATAAGTTAAAGTGCTCTAATAAATGTCCCAAGTAGTACCTGAGCGTTAGCCCTAGAAAGGAAATGGGCCCACACGGAAAAAGATAACATAACTCTGACTCCGTTGCTCAGCGGCCAAACTTTAATGGTTACTCCTTCACTTATATATTAGTAGCAGATGAGGGATTTATATGGAATGGTGAATTTGAATTATGTGTAAGATAAATATACTTGTTATTATCTATTTAACTAGCTTATGTTTCCTGCTGCGTCCGTTTGTCTGTCTGTCAGTCTAACTATCTGTCTTTCTGTGTAAACGACTGACTGATTCGACTTAATAACCGTTTCTTCTTTCTGTCTGCCATCATCAACTACTGCGATGCAGTGTGATGTGTTCCAGTCGAGAATCTAACAGTGGTGCTATCATTCACCACACTTTTAACTTTTTCATCTGTATCTTCCTCCAACAGACGATACGGGGGCACTGACGAACTTGTTCAGAGAGCTTGGTTCACTTTGTTGAGAAGTGTTTACAGCAGTAGTGACTGGATGGCTGGCTTTATGTCTCGTGATCTTGTGATTTCCCGACCATCTCTCAACTATCGTGTGGAGAAATGGTTTGACAAGCAGGACTTGTTTGATGCCTGGGACGCAATGATTGCCACCGCTGAGCAATTTGGAAGTGTTGACACCTTTAGGTAGTAGTGATATTTGTGAGCAATCAATGCTGTTGTCGGTTTGATATTTTGATCCTTTCAAAATTAACCAAAGCAATTTGAAGCTTGGAACCCTTCCCCCCTCCCCCCCATAATTTCCTTGTGTGCTCCAGCGATAGTCTAATATTAGCTAGAGGTAGGTAGAACCCGATACTTACTAAATATCGTTTGTTTCAGTTTTTATGGTAGTTAGAACTTGTCGAAACTTTCTATAGATGTGACCAGCAGACCCGAATTGAATAAAAGTTGTCCCCTTTTGAAAATACTTAAATCTCGCAAATCTATATTACTCGATGGAGTTGTGAATTCAGTTGCAGTGATATTGTAAGGATTTAAACAATCCCGTTTTGTCATTCGCGGACTCGTTGGGTCATATGTTTTGCGTTTTGACAAAGAGATCAGCTCTTAAATCGAGTTTATTTCCTTTGTAATAGATACGATCTTGTTGATGTCAGCCGAGAGGCACTGGTTCTGTGTTCAGTCTCACTCTACGCGGATTTTCTTGAGGCATATCAAGGAGGCACGGTCCCCAAGCTTTGTTCTTCGGGCAGTAAACTTCTAGAACTGTTTGATAACATGGTTCACTTTGTTGAGAAGTGTTTACAGCAGTAGTGACTGGATGGCTGGCTTTATGTCTCGTGATCTTGTGATTTCCCGACCATCTCTCAACTATCGTGTGGAGAAATGGTTTGACAAGCAGGACTTGTTTGATGCCTGGGACGCAATGATTGCCACCGCTGAGCAATTTGGAAGTGTTGACACCTTTAGGTAGTAGTGATATTTGTGAGCAATCAATGCTGTTGTCGGTTTGATATTTTGATCCTTTCAAAATTAACCAAAGCAATTTGAAGCTTGGAACCCTTCCCCCCTCCCCCCCATAATTTCCTTGTGTGCTCCAGCGATAGTCTAATATTAGCTAGAGGTAGGTAGAACCCGATACTTACTAAATATCGTTTGTTTCAGTTTTTATGGTAGTTAGAACTTGTCGAAACTTTCTATAGATGTGACCAGCAGACCCGAATTGAATAAAAGTTGTCCCCTTTTGAAAATACTTAAATCTCGCAAATCTATATTACTCGATGGAGTTGTGAATTCAGTTGCAGTGATATTGTAAGGATTTAAACAATCCCGTTTTGTCATTCGCGGACTCGTTGGGTCATATGTTTTGCGTTTTGACAAAGAGATCAGCTCTTAAATCGAGTTTATTTCCTTTGTAATAGATACGATCTTGTTGATGTCAGCCGAGAGGCACTGGTTCTGTGTTCAGTCTCACTCTACGCGGATTTTCTTGAGGCATATCAAGGAGGCACGGTCCCCAAGCTTTGTTCTTCGGGCAGTAAACTTCTAGAACTGTTTGATAACATGGATTCTCTTTTGTCTTCCAACGAAAACTTCCTACTTGGAAGGTGGCTGGAAAGTGCCAAGGCCTTAGCTACGAATGAAGAAGAAAGAAAAAACTACGAATATAATGCAAGAAACCAGATTACTCTCTGGGGACCGAATGGCGACATTCATGACTACGCTAGCAAGCAGTGGGGAGGACTTATAAAGAGCTTTTACAAGCCGCGCTGGGAGTTGTTTGTTTCTGAGATTATAAAAGACAAGAAGGGTAAGAGTCGTTTCGATCCAGGAAAGTTTGCAGGAGAATTGTTCAGGCAGGAGCGTGACTGGACACTACAAAGAGAAACGTTTCCCGTCAAACCTGTGGGGGACAGCGTTGCTATCGCTCAGCGGTTGCATCAGACATATGGCCGTCAGGGAGCCGAACTGGGAACTGGAACCAGGTGTCAAATCACGTGAGCAAAAAGTCTGTTCGCCCCGATGTGTGTTGATCGTTTGGTGTCAAAAGGAAATCAATCAATCAATCAATCAATAAATAAATAAATATAAATAGGGCTGGAACAAAACGTCTTCAACATAGTTTTTGTTAGAAGGTGCAGGCTATGGAATTCGCTGCTTTTCTTGTAAAAGAGACTAAATCGGCACTGTCAAAGCGCCTTAAAGACTTACTTCAATACTGACATTATTAGGTCATGGAGATCCATATGCAGCTAGTTGCAATCACGATTCTTTTAAAGTTTCCTGTTGCATTTATTTTCTTTTTATGTCTCTCTTTTATAATAAAATATTAGGTAGAAGTCACTATTTATATCTAAAGTTTTCACGTCTGTAAAAATGTTATGGGGTTGGTTAGTGTTAGGCAGGGACTTATTTGGCTTGGGGCTAGGGTCTTAATTAGTTTGGTTAATTAGTCTTAATTGGTATGGGTTTGGGAGGACTTTCAGATTACGGTATACTCGGTTGCGTCCTCCCTTGTTCTGCTTATTTCCTATTTAAAATTTAGATCAATGTATTTTTTCATATCTTTGCACAACTCAGATAAAGTATATAATATAGCCAGTAGTTTTGCGACATTAAAAATATGATCGCCATGTTCTCTTGCACTTCTTGTATTACTGAACAACTTTTTTTCTTTTTACAGTTGTTTCATTCCAATTTTCATATCGGTTACAGGTAGGGGGTGGCAGCTGACTGGGTAAAGTTTAACGTAGGAACTCGTTTATGAACAAGAGCGGTCTGTAATAGTACGATGCACTCGATATATAATAGTCTTGTTATTATACACTTGCAACAAGTTATAGGTAGTTGTAAGTGTTTTATTTAAAGTGTTGCTGTTTATGGAAAATTTGCAGTTTTAATATAACAGCAACATAAAAATGAGGGAAAATACAAAAATGTTAAATCGAAAATGTAATAAACAGTAACGTCAAATACACACTTGTAAGTTGGGTCCAGGGATCTCCACAGCAGGCAGCTCACCTAGAGAAACTGCTTTGTTGCAGACATGCATGGTGATCAAGGTCCGATCCTCAAAATCACGATAAGTAATCCAGAATCAACTCACCTAACCCGGGGTTAAAGTTCATTCTACGGTTAGATTCAAACGTCGATTAGCGCTAACCCAGGATTAAACCGAGAATTCAGTTTAATCCGCCCAGCTTCGTAGATTGTTTCCTAAACAAAGTCTACCGGGATCTGTAAAACCCTTGTCTTGAAGTCTATGTGCCAATCCTCGGGCAGGGAGCATTATGCTGGCTTTCCTTCATTAGACTTATCCAAAACCTATTGTTTAACTTTCCTAAATTTAGTTAAACTGACATTTTCTTTTCCCCCTAAATATAAGGAAGATCTAGAAATTTGGGTAGCTTATAGCAACTGCACTACTAACGACCAACAGATGGCGAAACATGCTTTGTTTGAAAATGAAGCTCCTGTTAAGAGCGGGCGAAAGTCGTCGACTTTGTCAAAACTATTAATTTGAAGCAGAAACTAGGGAAACATTCAGTCTCGCATTTCAACTCGTGTAGAGAGAGGGAGAAAACAAACAGATCAGTTACTGCGATAGCGATGGACAAGATTTTAAAACTGTAATGGTGTTTTCTTTTTAGGACAAGCAATTATTTTGGTTCATCGTATCTCGCCAAGGGTCTAGCCGATTTATCGCTTTGTATTACAAAATGGGGCAATATGTTTCTATTCTGATTTTCCTATGAAGGACCTAAATTTTGAGTTTAAGCGATCCGGGGGAACACTTCCAAAATGGTGTTTTATATTCTATGCCTTTTACATCGATTGAAACAAATTTCTCTACCATCTGGCTTTAAAACTGGCCTTTCTTTCTGGGACATTTACAAGATTATCAACTCTAGTCATTGTTATTATTAACCATGACCGCGAATCAGTTTTTACATATCACAATTGTGGAGATCTGAGGTAGTATCAAATTTTAAATTTGGATCTGGGATTTAAAAGGGGGTTTATTAGCACCCACTTGCCAAAAGCATTGTTCTGGTACACCACGTAAAACGATGCAGTTATACTGAAGTACCCTCTAGAATCGAGGTGGACAGTGGCAGAGTATTCACCAACATAGGAAGCATATCATTAAGGTGGATATTCTAAAAGCTACTATTCACCGAGATTGACGATAATAATCGTATTAGCATATACAAACTCGAAGATAAAACAATACATTCAAGAAGTGTAAGCATTTGCAAGATTTCCTCTTTCACTACTGCAAAACGGGAGTTTACGCCGGCAATTATTCACTTTCTGGGAGGTGGACATTGTCGATTAGCCAGAGATAGGGAACCAATCAGATTTCTTGAAATATCAATGTCATTCAGTTTGTATATGCTAATACTAATTATTGACCTTTTCGTAAAATATGTTACTTGGATTTGAAGTGCTGAGGTTCTGGCAGGATTTGGACTTTGGATAGCAGTTTTTGCCGTCGTGATGCATGAATGCAACACATGAGGCGTGCGAGCTGCAACGCTTGGCGCATTCTAACAAGTTGGCCGCACCATGTATGGACCAGATATCGTTCCCTCCAGTCACCGGGTCTCATAGTGTACCCCTTTGGAAGCTGTTGATAAACGAAAATCCAATTAGCTGTTAGGTTGGTCATTTAGCGTTTCGTTCAACAAAATATAAATTCCTTATCCATTAGGGCCTGCTACGTTACTTAATTCATTGAACAGCATTTTCATTCAAAAAACTACTTTTTTTTAAACAAATAGAATGTGAAATATACAATATTTTTAAATAAAAACACTTGGTGTTTAATTTCTGAAAATCTGACTGGCTCTCTACTGACAGTATAAATTCTATATCCTATAGTTTGTCCAAATATGGCAACTGACAATTTTATCACGGAAAAAGTTTCTTCAAAATGGCAGAAAACTGGAGACGGTAGAAAATACAGTTCGATATATTTTTATCCAGTGTTTGGTATTTAAAACAACTTGGGAGTTTTGCAAGCAGTAAATGTTCTATTATTTAAAATATTGTAGGGTTATGCCATTTCCTTAACTAAAGATGAAGAATGAGTGTTTCATATCAGCTGGCAAGCGGCCGGCAAATTACTTATCGGCCTAGACTCGGCGAATAATTTGCAAACAATATAAATAAATCTGGCGTATCTGCATTTTACGAGGTACTGTGCCTACCAAAATTTGTTCAAATAAATGTTGTATCTTCCAGGTGAGGTAGCGCTTGTCAAAACATATTTGGAGATTAAGATGTACTTTTGAGCAAGCTACCCGTCTGAAAGTTTGTCAAGTGGCCAATCTTAGTGACTTTAAACAAAAACTGATGAATGTTGAATTTTAGTATTACTTATTTTGAATGAGCTTCCCAGCTCTTGGGTGGTACGTGGCTAAGACAATTTTTGATTGATTGACTGAAGTAATTAGATGTGTCGAACAGTTAGTAGAAGCAGGCGTGGGAAGCAGA